>JAPYZL010140452.1:0-13472 GCA_030522825.1 Platygaster orseoliae
GATTTCCGAATACCCTAAAGAGGGGTTTTTATTCCCGCATTCCATAGAAATGAAGTGGCCTTTTTTACGGATGCATGGGAAAAAAAGTATTTTTGTAATTCTTATTTATGAAAAGTAATAATTATGAGATTCAATATTTTTTGATTTGAAAGTTCACATTGGGAATAAGGGCACAGTTAAGTAAAAAAAATCCTAAAGAGAAAAAGGAGATGGCATCGTGGGGGCGGCCATTTTGATTGCTATCTTCAGGCTTGTAAACCACCTGAAGTTGTTTCATTATTAGAGTGACAATTTCAGTGGCGGGAGTGTTGCAAATGATGAATTTTTTTCTGTGAATTTATGTATGACAATCGACGTTGTAAATGTTAGATAGACAATTTCAGTGACGGGAGTGTCTCAAATGAGGCCGGGGCGCATTATTCAGCCTAAAATTATTCGGCTGATTGTCAAGTGCTGTCAAATGTGTCCCAGTGTTTAGTTTAGTCAAGTTCAGTTTAGTTTTTTGACGCGTTTTGGAATGTTTATCGAATCCCTATTTTTATATTATAATAATTTAGAAATTTCGGTAGTTAATTATTGTACTAAAATAATAAGTGATAATGATAATGTATAAACAATGTCAATGTCATCAAATATGGATTTACTAAAATAATAACATGAAGTTTTAATAGAAGTGATTTTGTGAATATTCATTATTGTGGAAACTAATTAATTAATCGAATATTCTTACTTACAAATAACATGTAGCTATACATTATTGAAATAATAATATTCAACTTTGCCAACATAGTCTATAATTTTTCTTGATTATTCGTATGCATAATTATGTTGGAGGGAAATGTGAATGAGATTTGTAAAAAAAAAATTTATTGTTATAAATGATTATCAGGGAAGGTTAGAATGAAGAAAAATAAAGGATTGCATCTTATTTGCAGTATCTCCAATGGAATTTCCTGTCAGATAAGTTGCACTTTTTAAATTGAGAAAACAAAAATTAAGGTTTTTTTTCTTTGTGGTGTGTTTTTTTTTTCAAGGGCGCTGATTGATGTTCTACGGATCCAGTGGAAATACCCATCCACCAGTCAAAGGTAATAATAAAAAAATTCACATGTCAGACAAATATTAACATCGATGACCCCGAAAATCAAATGTTATAAAATGTAAATGAACCTCTAATCAATATGTTTTTTCAATTTTTCGATCAGTGAAAAAATTGATTTTTATATAATTACATTACATATCCCTGACTAAATTTTCTAACGAAAAGTCTGTTTCATAAACATCCAATGCGATAATATGGTAGCAATAGAATTGTCTTGTAAGTGTAACATTATATATAAAAAAAGCTATTTATTTAATTGGAATCATAAAGAATGGTACCTGCATACAAAAGTTTATTGTATGTTCATTATATAATATTTGAATAAGTGATGTCTCAGAAGTTTATCGAAATCGTCCATTGTTCAAAAAATTCGCCAAACGTTTCAGATACCAAATGAAATATTTTCATTTTTCACTTATTGACATATTGTAGAGAGATTGGAAAGCCCAACAATCATTTTCAGTGTCAATGATAATTCAGAAAAAAGAAAATTGAAATTATGTAAAACCTCAAAATATTTTGAGCAATCTCCACTAATAATTTTATAATTACATGACAATCAGTGTATATTTTTTGCTACAACAAATGTACTGTCTTAAATGATGCGATTACAATTAAAAAATAAACCATCATGCAGTTCAAGGTTTTTAAATTTCTTTTCGGCTGAAGTGTAACGTCAAGTTTTTTTTCCGTGCTTTCAAAAGAAAATTCAGTTTTTTGTATATTGTAAATTGTATGAATTACATTACCTAAATATACCAACATTTATTATCAGAAAAAAAAACAATAATAATGAAATGAATAATGGCGGTGGAATCCATCAAGAATTAAGAAATTTTTTTTTATCGAAGCTTTTTATTCACGATTTTCTTATGTTTAAAAAAAAAACACACCACAAAGAAAAAAATCCTTAACTTTGGTTTTCTCAATTTAAAAAATGCAACCTATCTGACAGGGAATTCCATTGGAGATACTGCAAGTGAGATGCAATCCTTTATTTATCTTCATTCTAACCTTCCCTGATAATCATATATAACAATAATTTTTTTTTTTTTTACAAATCTCATTCACATTTTCCTCCAACATGATTATGCACACGAATAATCAAGAAAATTATAGACTATGTTGGCAAAGTTGAATATTGTTATTTCAATAATCGATAGCTACATGTTATTTGTAAGTAAGAATATTCGATTGAATAATTATTTTCCACAATTATAAATATTCACTAAATCCCTACTATTAAAACTTCATGTTATTATTTTAGTAAATCCATATTTGATGACATTGACATTGTTTATACATTATCATTATCACTTATTATTTTAGTACCATAATTAACTACCAAAATTTCCAAATTATTATAATATAAAAACAGGAATTCGGTAAACATTCCCAAACGCGTCAAAAAAATAAATACTAGGACACATATTACAGCACTTGGTACGAAGCTTATTAAATTAGTTTATTGCAAACAGCGAAAAAACAAGATCATCGATGTCAAGAAATGTTGTTTATGATGAGTGACGAAAACTGAATCTTCGGAGCGGCTAAAAAATCGATTCAAACTATTTGGCCAGTCCTCATACGTCTCAAGTTTTTTCTTCTAAAAAGCCTGATGTTTAAATGCAGTATAAAATCAAAAAAGTTATTCCAGTTTAAAATTTAATTAATAAACGTGCTCTTACGAGGAGTGGAGATAAAAACCTCGTACGAAAATTGACTTGAATCTTCTTCCCATTATTCTGAGTCGAAAAGTCCTTTGCCATTCTTCACAAAACTCAAAACAAAAAAATATATTCAAGTTTGAAATCTGAGAAATCTCGTTGGTTCAAACTTCTAACTCGAATTTCTTTTTCAATTTTGAGATTAGCGAAAAGTGACAGAGGACTGTTCGACTCAGAAAAATATGAAGAAAACTTAGGTAGAGTTTGGTACGTAATTTTTATTCCCGCTCTTCGTAAGAGCACGTTTATTGTTTAAATTTCAAATCCAAATGACGTTTTTGATTTTGAATTTTGTAAAAAGTGGCAAAGGACTTTTTGATTTGAAATTCGAAAAAGGATACTAGATATCTTTTTTGTCACTTGTCACCATCCCCATAACCAAACTTCTTTCAGATTTCCTTCATTATGCCGGAAATTTCCGAACAAAATTTCCGGGAAAATCTTAGCTTCTTGGCGTAGCATTTCAATACGGTTCTGACAGAAATTATGGTGGAAAAATAATACCGCAACCTGACCGCAATCTGACGGAAATTCCTGCTTCGACTGATGAGCGCAATCTAAGCGAAATCTGACGCAAATCATTGCGGCAACCCGAAAAAATTTACGAACGAAAAAAAATGAGCGACCCAGGTGTCGAACCCTTATAACCTTCCAACTGCTGACCTCCCTACCTAACCATTACTCTATCGAACGCTTATACTTCCCTAGTGATTTTGAATCATATATGGTGCCATATAAAAAAATCATACATGAATTTTCTATATGGTACCATATATGAGACATATATGATTCACAGATCATATATAGCGGCCATATATGATTCCTTAAATCATATATGTCTGTCATATATGGTATTAAAATCCTATAAGACTCTGCGAAACATATAAACTACTGCAACTTTGTAGGCCAGCTTATAATTATATGATTTTCAAATCATATATGGCCATGACTGTCATACGACATTCGTCCTCCATATATATCATTTTATAAAAGTTTTATTTTTTCATAATTGTTTTTATATAATTTTCAGTTATAATTTATTTTCTTTAAATTTTATATAATTTTATATAAAATTTTCGATATCGGAAATCCTGCTGAATTTCTATTTATAATTTTATTTGGATTTCCATATGGAAAGAAGATAGTTCCATAAAGAACTACCTATATTTCACTTCTCGTATGACACGGTCTGGTCTGCGACAGTCTGCGAAAAGCAACTCACAACCCCCGTTGCCAATCCCTTAAACTATTCTCACTACTATATCTACATGCGGGTTAAAGTACTCGGTAGCCACCTAGCCGCGGTGGCCCGAAGCCTCGCTCGCGGCGCGGAAAAATTCAAATGCGCCTGAAAACGCAGAATATATTATATCAGGTGCTTTTTAATTTTCATTGATGGCCCGCCCAATTGGATTTCCGAACCCAATTTCCATTTGGAAATCCATTTCCAAATTGAATTGAAATTTCCAAATGGAAATCCAATTATTCGTAATTATTACGAAATACAAATTATAACATGAACAACTAATTTTTTTTTTCATGAATTTTTCCACATTAATTCATGTTTTACATTACTATCAAAAAGGTTAAACAATATACACTCGATTTTTCCAACATGGAAACTCAAGCATATATGTCTGGAGCTTATATGGCTCCAAAAGTCATATAAGATTTATATTTGGAACGTATATGATTTTAAAAACATATAGGTTTTTCGATATATCCTATACGGTATCATAATACACATATAGGATTTTCTACAGGCTGCTTTTAATCATATATGAAATGACGATCATATAGGGCTCTTCTGTGGTGCCATATATGATTTGGCAAAACATATAAGAAATTTTGAAAATCATATTACATTTTTCGAAATCATATATGATTCAAGATTACTAGGGTTAGGAAGGATATTGAAAGGCCAAAATTGAAAGGAGCTTCGTACAGTTGCATATTTTTAAATGAAAAATATACCAACAAGGGCTTCAATAATTCATGATTTTTAAATACAAAATATTAGAAGAATGTGAGAATCACTAAAATACTTTGAATTTTCGTAAAATTATAAGAACCTGTCAATCAAATGCCTTTTTAGTGCAATGAAAAAGAATACGCAAACAATTTTTAATATAATATATATGAATAATAATTTAAATTAAGTTATGTAAGTTATTACACATACATAATTTATACATAAAATTTGCATATATAGACTATTATTAAACATCATTTAATGTATGTAATATAGTTGTTGAAATATCTTGCGTTTTTCGTTACTTATACCGTAATGATTCTGATTCTTATAAAAACGTTATGAAAATTTTTATTTTATGTAAATTTCCGTAAGGTCGACTTTATAAAATTTTTATAAGAAAAACTTTATAAAAAAGTAAACAACTAAAAACTTTATAAAAAAAATTTTCTATATGCAAATTTTCATGCAGAAATTCATATGAAATTTTGTTTTTATGAATTTTTGTTTTCTAAAAAAATTACTATGAAGAAAATTTATTGAAAAAAACTTATAAAAATTTAAATTTTATATCATATGATATCATGGCATGACATGTTATCATATGACGTCATTGTGATATCTTGTCATGCCGTGATATCATAATGACGTCATGTCATACTATTTATCGACATTTTGGCGTGAAAAAACAATCAATATTCTTGAAAGTTTGTACATAAAACGTATATAAGCGCGCGTGAGCGCGCAATGGAATTCTAGTTGAATATAAATAATGTTATATTAAGTGGAAACAAATTAATTAAGAACGTTAATATTTTCTACTAAAAACTAGAGTTTTATGTCAATTTTTTTGTTTTACGTGTATTACTGTTTTACCTTAACTCGTATAGTTTTATATACATGCATTGTTGAAATTTTTTTTTTATTTTAGATAACTGAAGAATATTTTTGTAATTTTATACATAAGAAATAATAAATGTGTAATTGAATTTTTCAAGACTTAGAAGTGGATATCGGGATTTTCGAAAAGAGCACAGTTACGTGACAAAAGGAACATTTAACAGTAAAGTCTTTAATATTTCAATGTCTTTTTTTTTTAATTTTTCTGTCTTTTTCGCTTATCGGCGAAATGGATTTTTGTTTACCGTGCGCCCGTAACCTCCCGCGTCATTAGGTTAGGCTTTCCCGCGTCGACATCTTCACCGTTTACAAAGCGAAATTGTTGAACGGACTCGCATAAACTAAATTACGTACTTTAGATGTTTCAATATAAAAAACTATGTGTTCATCACGGTGCTAAAGCGCCTATTCACTCAGCGTTAAAACGGCTTACTTTAGTACCTAGATAAACAAATAGCTATTGTAAATATGGCAAGTAGTTGGCCAAAGTTCCAAATTTCTTCACTCTTGTACATTTTCATATTTCTAAAACGAAATGAATTACTAAAAACTATGTTTATTTCAGAAAAGCTTATTGAACTCAATGCGAAATACCTTAATTGTCTCACTCCAACAACTTTTTAGATTATAATCGAAAATTAAAAAAACCTAATTCTTCGTATTTAAAAAAAATGAGAATAAATGTCGTCTAGAAAATTCACCAAACCACTTTTCGAAATTACTAGAATGATATACAATACACAAAATTTTGCATGTTTTGTTTAATTTTTCAATATTATTTATAACTATGAAATTTTAATGTTTCATGAAGAAAAATCCAGAATGTTCGATAACGTTCGCGAAAGTTGTTTACTAAATTGTGAAAAGTTTGACGTTCCGGCAGAACTACAATCTATAAATTTATCGATTTCCGTCAGTGTTTTCGCGCTTTTCACGCATCTACAATTATCTAGATAGACAATGCTATCGAAATCTTTGCATCTTTTACCATCTGGAAATAGCATTGATTTTTTCTGAAGGCGTACATTTCCTACGAGCTACATGCGCTACAAGAAAAGAAAGCTTTCGATTCAAGTTAACGTCTTTCGTTCCTTAAATGTTGATATGATCCTACCCAAAGAAATGTTTAGTAATGTAAATGTTTTCCCTCATCTAACTCAGATACTCCTCCACAATCCGGAACTAAACATTCAATACTAAGCCTATCATGATATAATAGATACTGAAAATCTTCCTATTTAAATAACCATATCGTAGCAGTAGCTGTTAACACGAAATCTTGAAGCTATCCCTAAAATCACCTTTCAAATTCGACCTCAGTCATCTACTTTTCCAATTAGAAAATCCGATTACGTCGACACAGCTACGTGTTTCAATCGATCGCGGATATTATCTTAATAAAAGCAAGTACACGAACGCAAAATTCATCGCGAGTATAATATAAGAGTGTAACGTGCCGTGAAGCAGTTAGCGAACGCAGAAAAAGAGTCGCTGGAACTTGGTGGAGCAGCAACGCGAGAAATAGCGCTACTATTTCTCGGATCGAGCACAGGAGCTTCTCTCGACGACTTGATTAATAGCTTTAATTAAGATATTTAATTGCATTTTTTTTATTTCTATACTGCATGCAATGCTGTTGCCGAGGCTGTGTATTTTGCTATTATCCCAAGGTGTTGTCTTAGTTTCAATTACAATATATTAAACAACTTTTATTTTATGTCTCCCAACCGGCAATACAGAAATGTGATTAATGAAACATCTTAAAAATACCTTCAGCTTTACATTTTTAGTTTTCCAATCGTACTTTCATCAAGTTGTACAAACTTTACTGGGAGATTTTGTAAGATATGAACATATGGAAACGCTTTTTTGCTTCTCACAAAAAGCAAACTCTTCGTACTCTTTTACTTACAACGATTTTTTTAAGTGAATAATGTCTTATTTTCTTAATTCCATAATCTGATTAATCGAATCCAGTTATAAAAAAAAATTTCTATCGATACATTTATTAGTATTCTTAAAATTTCCCTCTCTTGCATTTTTACAGGAACATATTATAATCAAAAATGCATTTTCTTAAGCAATAATTCAATATCTACTATCCCTCCGCGTTGTTCGTATTTCATCAATTTCATTACTCGGTTCATTTCCGCGTCTACGACGTTTCCTGTTTATCGGAAGAATTAATTCTTATTGCGAAAGAAGACAGATGAAATATATTTTTTCTAATGCTAGTCTTCTAATTTCTACCTATGTGGACTCTTGAACAATTTGCAATTCACAACAACAAAAAAATCGGAAAAAAGTTTAAATAACCTAAAAAGTGCTCATTTTATGACATTTTCTGATAAAGATATCATCTGAATAAACTTCTCTTTGTAAGAAGACCCGTTGGTGTTTTAATCATGTTTTTTTAAGTGATTATTGCGTGCAAATACAGAAATTTTTCTACCACGAAATGAATGACGAAGATTTGATAGAGTTCCCCTCTCACAGTGAAATATTTACAGTCACGCCTACGGTATGCATGATTATTACACAAACAAAAAAAAAAAAAATTTCGAGAACAAAAGTTAGCGAACCAGCTCTTAAAAGAATTTTTGTTTTATATATAACTTACATACTCGTACTATAACAAAATTGAATAAAATACGATATGCCTTATGGTCCTTGCATAAATCGAAAGTGATCTAACCTTCATTCCCTTTTTCATGTAAGTTATATATCATGTAAAAAAACTTTTGGCCGAAATATCAAAGAAAGACTATTGAACGGGAGAAAAAAATGTTTTGATGTGATGAATATAGCATATCAAAAAGTACAAATTTTTTTTACGTTTACGCTACTATCTTATTATAAAAGTCATGTTCAAAAACCTATGTTTAAAATATCGTTAGGTGATTTTCTAAATAACTTAACAATTATCTTGAGAGTTAGCTCGGTTGATTTCAGAACTCTCTTTTGTGGACATATTAACAAGGAGGTGGATTCGGCATATAAAATAATACCAGATGGTCACTATGTTCACGGTCAGAATTTTTTCATTAAAGATAAAAAACATGAATTAGCTCTTTTCTAACATTTTTCATGTTTTTTGGGGGCGATTTCACTTCTTTTTTTATTATTATCTTAAAGCTATGTCGATTTGTCAATGGAATAATGCTCGAGCTGCACCCTTCGTGAATAACTACGTACATTATGAATATAGCCAACGCTAGAAGCCTTACCGAAGGTGCTCGCATCTGCTGTATAGTACCTTGGCAAGTTCCTCTTTCTTTTGTCATTTGTTTTTTATTTTTGGAAAATGTAGAGTGTGTCATACTTCTCGATGCCATGGTATTGTAATTTGTTATTTTTATTTTGAACTTTCAATTGTTATTTCATTCTCGTACTCCAACAGAATTCAATAATATTACGATATGCCTTGTACAAACTCAAAGTGATCTAACCTTCATTCCCTTTTTCATGTAAGTTATAATAATAACTAATTTCATATATTTTGTAGTACCTCGTATTTTAAAATTATACGTCAACATTATTGCAGTAATATTTTTACTAGAAATAAGTATGATTAAAATTCGTAATGTTAATATTTATAGAACAGTAACTTGCTGAAAAAAATTCTATTTGTACCGCTCGATGATTTCTCGTGTGCATCAAGCCTGATCTTTCAATTTTTCTTTGCTGCTGATGATATTATGAAAGGAAAATGTAAACATACAGGTTCTCAATCGAAAATACAAAATATCGAAATTTAACAACGGCAATTACTTTCTCTACAGTGTCATCTGGAAAATATCAGTACTCGAAGTAGCAAAATTTTTTTGAAGTGAAACTTCTCTACCGGAGGTATGAAATGAGGAGTGAAATCGAAATCAGCTGATTTGTCAGAAAGATTTGACTGCGCGTTCAGTTGGCGCACGCGGGAAATTTAAACAAATGTTGAATTTCAGACCGGCAAATAAAATTCAATTTAGAAACTATGCGTTTTATTGAAAAAAGCAAAAGTGTAAGAACAAATACTACAAAAAAAACTGTTGTGCGTTAAAGAACACACGGCAGAAGTGAAACCTTGCGTGTGATTTTTAAAATCAAAAGTGTGAAAACAAGTATTACAACAACAAAAAAAAATGTTGTGTGTTCAAGAACACACGGCGGAAGTGAAACTTTGCGTGTGATTTTAAAAATCAAAAGTGTAAAAACAAATAATACAAAAAAAAACTGTTGTGTTAAAGAACACACGGTAGAAGTAAAACTTTGCGTACGATTTTAAAAAGCAAAAGTGTAAAAACAAATACTACAAAGAAAAAACAAAACAAAACAAACAGATACAAATCGAGGAGAAAAATACGAGTAAATGAAGAAAACCAAACATCAATGAAATTTAATAAATTAAAAATTGGAATTCATAGTTCAAAATTTGAAATTAAATTTTAGTTTCACTTCTCTTGCAAAGTTTGAAATTCAAGCACACAATTCAAGGTTTGATACAAGAGAAGAGAAACTAAAATTTCATTTCGAATTTCAAATTTCAAATTTCAATTTTGAATTTTTTAAATTCATTGATGTTTGGTTATTTTCATTAACTCGTATTTTTCTTCTCGATTTGTATCTATTTGTTTTGTTTTGTTTTTTCTTTGTAGTATTTGTTTTTAAATTTTTCCTTTTTTTTCTCATATATTGTTACGTTCTTTTGTACTTCTTACCTCAAGTTATAGATGAGCACTTTTTTTATACGAGTGAATAATCACTGATAATCACAAACAGATGTTACATGAAGTAGTCAGAAATGTTAATTACAGACAAAGATTTGACGTAGAACTTAGAACTGCTTGGAACCAGCTTCCCCCTCCAGCTATAAAATAAATGAGAAAGTTAAATTTTTTGATGACTAGAGTCTCTCGAGAATTTTCGTATTTATCTAATTTCTACTTTGTTAGCTCTTTTAAATTTAATAGGTATCCAGGATTTTCCCGCTTTTTCTATTATAACTTTTTTCTATAGAAAATAAAATTGTACAGATCCGAAAAAAACTTAGATTATCTAAGCAAACCTTCGAAACTATTTCAGCACATCGTAATCAAACATCGCACATAGAATGCCACAGACAATAATAATTCCTGATTTTCTTAACCCTGCCAAACTTTTTGCAACGCTGAAGCGTTACACTCCCGTTACACTTTTTACATCATTATAAAAACGAACGGACAATACCAATGGGTGAAATAAATATTTTAATTATAAATCAGAAGTCTTTACAATACATAACACGAAGAAGGACACCGTGAATTAAGTTATATTGAGAGAAATACTTCATAAAAAAAAATTTTCTTCATCTTTGTCTTTTGATTTCACTTACAATTTTTATCAAATTCGATAACTTATCAAGTCGGTAATTTTACGAAGCAAGAAACTTTCATACGTAAAAAACAATATTTTATTCATTGGCGAGCAGCAACAACGTAGCTTTTGCAATTTCAGAAATTAAAAGCAAAATAAAGTCAAGCATTTTTTCGAATATTAACCTGACAAAAAAAGCAGCTGTCAATTGAGTACCACAGAAAAAAAAACATAACTCAGCTGCTGTGTTATTAAAAGTGACAGGACGAATATAAACA
This sequence comes from Platygaster orseoliae, assembly GCA_030522825.1. Lineage (NCBI taxonomy): Eukaryota > Metazoa > Arthropoda > Insecta > Hymenoptera > Platygastridae > Platygaster > Platygaster orseoliae. Next base: position 11,320 of record JAPYZL010140452.1, read on the forward strand.
TTAAAAATATTACAACAATCAAAATTTTTTTCAATTTCGTTGTGTGTATAAAAAAAATTATGCATAATATCTAATTGCACAGTTAAGAACTTTTATTGATTTTACAAAATTGCGCAGTTATTTACAAGTCAAACTTCTGTGCCTTTTTAAAAAATGTTTACGATATTCTTCTTATAATGCCTAATTATTAACAAAATTCTTGATTTCTTTGAAATTAGATCATTCATATAAAAATTTCCTTTTTTTCCATGTATGTGTTGGAATGGTCGCTTTTTTACGATGAATTCCGTGAACACAGTCCTCTTTCCGAGTAGCCATAAAATCAGCGGAAGAATTCTTCTTTGTTTCCTGCTATCTGAGATAAAAGACTCTTATCCCGGATAGCAGGGAAGAAAAAAGAATTCTCTCGCTGATTTTATGACTTACCGGAAACAGGCCTGCGTCACGCGTTTCATCGTAAGCGGCCATTCCTACACATACATAGAAAAATAGATATTTATGCTACAAGGGAGAAAAAGGATGATTCAAACTCGTGTGATTGCGCACTCGCTTCGCTCGTGCCCAAACTTTGCACTTGTTGGAATCATCCTTTTTATCTCGTATAGCATACAATATTTTTTCCCATGCATGTGTAAAAGTGGCCACTTCATTTTTATGAAACGCAGGAACGAAATCCTCTTTTTGGACTGTTCGGAAATCAGCGGGAATTATCAATAAAACCCTAGGGAAATATTCATAAATCCGGATCACAGGGAAGAAAGTTGCCTGATCCGTGATTTTGAATGTTACCTAGGGTTTTTGTTGATATTACCCGCTAATTTCCGAGTACCTTAAAAAGAGGCTTTTGTTCCCGCATTCCATAGAAATAAAGTGGCCTTTTTTACGGATGCATGGGAAAATAGATATTTATGCTACAAAGGAGGAATGGAATGATTCTACGAGCGAGCATTTGGGCACGAGCGGCAGCGAGTGCGCAAGCGCGCGAGTTGAATCACACTTACGATGAAACGCGTGACGCAGGCCTCTTTCCGTTAAGTCATAAAATCAGCGAGAGAATTCTTTGTTCCCGGCTATCCGGGATAAAAGTCTTTTATCCTGGATAGCAGGGAATAAAGAAGAATTCTTCCGCTGAATTCATAGCTACTCGGAAAGAGGGCTGTGTTCACGTGATTCATCGTAAAAAAGCGGCCATTCCAACACATACATGGAAAAATAGATATTTATGCTACACGAGACAAAAAGGATGATTCCAACTCGTGCAATTGCGCACTCGCTCCGCTCGTGCCCAAACTTTGCACTCGTTGAAATCATCCTTTTTCTCCCTTGTAACATACAATATTTTTTCCCATGCATGTGTAAAAGCGGCTACTTCATTTTTATGGAACGCAGGAACGAAGTCCTCTTTTTGCGGTACTCAGAAATCAGCGGGAGTTATCAATAAAACCCTAGGGAAATATTCATAAATCCAGGATCACAGGGAAGAAAGTTGCCTAATCCGTGTTTAATGAATGTTTCCCAGGGTTCTTGTTGATATCTCCTGCTGATTTCTTAGTACCCCAAAAAGAGGCTTTTGTTTCCGCATTCCATAGAAATAAAGTGGTCTTTTTTCCGGATGCATGGGAAAAAAATAATTTTCACGGAGGATTTTGACGTATTTCCCACCGCAAACATAATGTGTTCTTAAAAACATGCGCGCAGCCAACTTCACACGACCAGTGTTCGTAACTTTCAATCTTCGTTCCTTTTCTAGTGCTCAATCAAACATAAGTACTGTCCATAAGTTATAACTTATGTACATTAGTTTGTTGTGTTTTGTTTTGTCAAATTGTCACAATAGTAACCAAGTCGCGTCGAGAATCAGCAAAATCACATGTAGTAGTTTCCCCAAAAAAGTGTATTTTCCTCCCGCATTCCACGCAAAAATAGTGGTAATTATTTTTGTAAATGCATGGGAATAGATATTTATGCTACAGCGGAGGAATGGAATGATCCTACGAGCGAGCATTTGGGCACGAGCGGGAGCGAGTGCCCAAGAGCGCGTGTTGAATCACATTTCTCCCATGTAACATACAATATTTTTTTCCATGTATGTGTTCGAGTGGCCGCTTACGATGAAACGCTTGACGCAGGCCTCTTTCCGAGCAGTCATAAAA
>JAPYZL010140550.1:0-14649 GCA_030522825.1 Platygaster orseoliae
ATGCTTATAACTTACATAGAAACAATATTCATTATATACATATGTACGCTGTGGTGGCTATACTTTTAAAAATTCGAATTCTCGCGCCCCACATTCAGCAGACCAATCGCGAACCTGGAAGGTGACGCTCGAGCCCTCGCTGCACACGGCACCACACACGCACACATCAAAAACAAATCGCGGTTGACAGGTGCGGGTAATGGAATGTTCATCGCGTATTCCGTTTTCGTTATTAATTCGCTAAGTTCGCGCTAAAAAACGTACTCCCCAAACATAAAAAGTCGTGTGCACCTCGGAGCCGGTACCGTTCTCGCCCTCGGTCGACTTATATCTGGACTCGTCCGCGAACGGCAAAACACGGATCCTCAGTACAAAATGCACTATATAAAAGCAGTAACAACATTTTTCATTTTTCTTCATTTCGAGTAAGGTCCGCTAATGCGAATTTCGTTGGTAGCCACAAAAACTTGAGAAATCATTATGTAAAGGATTTTCAATGGCAATAATCTATTCGAAGAATAACTGCAACCCTGTTGGATAAATACCATGTGAATATAATATGGCATGTAATAGTACATTCATGTTAATTTATTTCTTTTCAGCCTATCTTATTTGATCATTATGAATCTGCTGAGCATATTGATAGTCGGCATTTTTCTTTACAACTCGATTTGCTACGGACACGACCCCGATGACGAATTGCACCAAGTAATAATTGTAAGTTGCAAAAGCGATACTTTTCATTTCATGTTCGTTGATCGAGTTACATACAATAATTGGAAAAAAAAAACCACGATTTTTATACACAATTACTATTCGTCGGCTATCAAAATTAGAGTTATGAGCAATGAAACAGTAGCCATTCTCGAACGGGACTCGATAAATGCTGCTTTTGATGATATGAGAAAAGGGGTCTGCTATCTCTACGGCCGATTAGTCAAATGTAACCATCTGGTAATATATGGGTGGAAAATTTCCGTCATAGGAAACTGTTGACTCGGGTAAAAAGTAGCTTGGAGATAACGATAACTGTTGAATAATTAGAGACGAATAATACGCGATGTATAATACAATGTGTATGCATATAACGAAGAAAAAAAGCCATCAAAAATAATTGAATCTCGATTGTCGCGCAGTTTTTCAGACACGGGGACCGCGCGCCGCTCGAAACATTTCCCAACGACCCACATAAGAATTTTCAATGGAATGGCGGTTTGGGAGGTTTGACAATGGTAAGTCATGTAACGATTGATTTCATTGCTTAACTCGAGATGTTTGAATCAACTGATGTGATGATGAACATATTATGATCCTTTTTCCAGGAAGGGCAAAATAGAATGTGGAAATTGGGAAATTGGCTCCGCAAGGAATATGGTCATATAGTCAACTACACGTACACGTCTGACACAACGCATGTCACAAGTAGCATCTTTGAGCGATGCGTTATATCGACTAGAGCTGTCCTCGCTGGGCTTTATCCAGATGATGCTTGTTACAGCTCCAATTGTCAGCTCTCGGAGAGAATTCCCATCGAGAGCAATGAAATGGTCATGAATAAAGTATGCTGATTGGAATCGTCCGTTTCACAATGTTAAAATACCATAAAAAACGGTTTTCTTTTTCAGATACTGCTCTTGAGCGGTTCGTGTCCGCGGTTGGTCAGAGAATTTGAAAAAACGAACGCTGCAGAAGAAGAAAAAAGAAGCGACGAGCGGAGGCAACTTGCCCTAAGATTGTCCTATTACACTGGGGCGACAATGAAAACCCTTTCCAACATGGCCATATTGTACTCGACTCTCGATGTTCAAGTATCGTATCTCGTTGATATCATTTTCTTTTCTTTAATTTGGTTAAACAAGTTTTTCTAGAAACCTTTTCGAGGCGTTGGGTGTGTATTTAAATTAATATTGCAATTTTTCAACAGACATGCAAAGAAATTCATTGTAAACATAATCATATACCAAGACAGGAATAACATGCTAGTTTATAGTTTTTCAGTCGCTTTCTGAAATATATGTATATCCAAACTAGAGCTAGCTGTAGGTTTTAAAGAGCGTCATTTGTTGAAAAAAAAAGACAGTGAGAAAGGGTTTTCGATAAATTGATATGCGAGGTGAAAATGGCAGCGTTTAATTACAGGCGAGGGCAGGATTACGACTTCCAGCATGGGCTGATAACGCTACATTGGCAAAATTGAAGGAAATAAATGGAGAATCTTTAGCCTTGTTCACCAACAACACCCTGATGAAACGTTTACGAGCTGGTAAGAGCTTGAATTTGGTCGTCGTCAAGAAAACACGACATTTTATGCACTTTTTTATCATCAGGTCCGTCCTTCTCACGGGTCATTACGTACATGCAACATTACGCGAGAGGAGTGAATTCTGGAAAAATGTACCTCTACGGGGTTCACGATGTGAATATTGTTAATCTCTTCCGTGCCATGAATATCCCATCGTACAAAGGCAAACAGTATATTACGCCATATTACGGTGGAATGATGGCTTTTGAGTTGTGGAAGAAGAAAAACAACAACCGGGGCCGATACTTTGTTGAGGTGAGTTGAAAAGCGTGAGATTCCAAGTCCACCAAGTAACAATAAATGAATTTTCAGGTAAGGTACATGGATGACTCGAAACTTGAAAAAAGTGACAGATTGTCAGTTCCACAGTGCGGTGAACCTTGCTATTTGGACAATATGATTAACGCATTCAGAGAAATCTATGCAATAAATTGGGAAGAAGAATGTGAATCAAGTGAATAACATAAGTTGTCATTATGTTGTGTGGTCATTTCTTCTGTTTTCACTAATAATAAATGTGTGTTGTTAAGAAAATCGTTGCCTTGCTCTTTCGCAATCCTCGCCTTCTAATAGTATTGAAACAATGCAGAGTTTATACGCGAGTGTTATCGGTGGATTGATCACTAGCTAGAGAAACGCGAGGATAATTAATGGGGAAAAGTTGATGCAAGTTTCAAGTCGAGGTTTGGAGCATCTTGGACAAATTGAGAATGACTACTGCAGATACTGCTATTGTCGGCTGCTGGGATCATCATTGCTGGTGTGGTCTTTAAAAAGAGTGGTCTTTTGTTTTTGACTCTGGTCGTATGCGGGAAGAGGAAATGCGGAGGCTGAAATGGGAAAAATATCGGTCAGAGCGTTGCAACTGGTTGGGTGTTTGCTTTGCTCGGGAAATGCCGGCCAACGAGAACGAGCAGCGAGCTGGGCGAGAGAAGGGAGTCATGCGTGTCGCGCGCATGAGGCAAAAGTTGCGTTATGAGGAACACGAAAATTCTCATTAATCCCGGGTGTACAGCGGCCGCGGGCGGTGTTGGTCGCTTTGTGTGCCTTCAATTTCGGGCATATTGACCATGTTGCAGCGGGCCAGCAGCGTCAGGTAATGTAACGCGCACAAAGCCACGGATGTTGCGGACGTCGATGCACGGTCCATTTCGCGCGGTCGATCGCGACCCGCACAGTTTCGCCCCTCGCTCGTTATTTCCGCCGCCATCAAATAGAAAATATCCCATTGCCCTTACTCTCTCTCTCTTCTCAATATGATAAGGCAATCGCCCTTTGTTTTTTTATAATCAACATCCACGCCTTTTCCTTCAGTATGCTCTCTTTATCAATAACCCCTCTCGCGTTTCAAAACCATCCTTATTCTCTAGTCATTATTATGTATGTTGCATCCCTCAATTTTACCGTGTTTTTAAATATTCCGATTACTACTCCTATTATAAAAAATTCAGGAAAAATTTCGGTTGCATTACGAAAATATCAGTTAACAGTTATCAGTTAAAATATCAGTTTCACCGTCGGGTGAAAAAAGATTGACTGTGTGATACACCGTTTCGTTCAAAAATACTTGTAAAATGATTCGCGTAGACGATTTGGTGACGGAGAGACGCAATAAAACTTGAAAAATCATTCACATCAGAAAGACGACAAGGACGTCGTCGATAACGACGCCTACAGTTTTCAATGTGTCTTTCATCAGGCATAAGAAATATTAAATGCCAGTTTCATTGAGCGAGAAGAGTGTTAATGTACAGCAAAGCCATTTGAAAACACCAACAGGTTTGGCAAAAAAGGAAAGAAAAAGAAACGTGAGATGGAAAATAAAGTGAATACGAATGAATGAATCAACAAATATTCCATTTTACCCAGCTTTTTAGGCTCAAAACATGAATAGTATTATAACATTACCACAATAATCAGAGTTGATGATTCTACATACAACTATTATTTTTCAAAGATTGAAAGGTTTTTTTCAATTTTTCATCATTCTTAACATCAAAAATATGAAATTCTCCTGTAACAAGTTTCACAATAATCATTTTTGTAATTTAAAACAATCCCAACAAGATGTAGCATAGAATTCAAGTTGTACCATTCGCAAATTTCCAAAATTGATACGTTAATTTTACTTGAAATTCATTTCTATTTCTTTATTTTTCGTGCTTGAGTGATAAAGCTTGAACCTTATTTTTGTAATATTTGCGAAAGAAGAAGAAAGAGGAATTCACATTTTATGATTGTGAATTGTGAGTATCTTTCATAAAATCTATCATTGCGTCCAAGAATTTCCTCAAGATCCTCCTACTGCTTCAATCAATTTTACAGTCAAACAAAATTGTCAAATTCCTCATTTTAAGTTGCTATTTAGTGAGTGAATTGTAAATGCCAAGTACAATATGTATTTAAAATTTTATACTCATATGAGTATAAAATTTTGGTTGATTTTTTGTTGTTGTGTAATGGTCCAGGTCACAGGATAAAAAATTCAGTAATAAAAAATGATGAAATGAAAAAGATTTTTTTCTCAAGTCCTTTATCAATGGAATGAGATTATTGCAAAATGTATGAAAAGTTACAGAAGAATACGATTTCGGATCATTATTGAAAATGTAAAAATCTGTCAGATATTTTTTATCTTTCTAAGCTTGTCAGACTATTTATGACAAAGTGAAAAATTTCATGTAAACAATAAAACAAACAAACAAACATAATTTCGCAGTAATGAGTTAACCTACTTTTCCTAAAGTTGTTAAAATAGGCAACTTGACGAAAAAATTCTGTTATATACGTCTGTTAGATAACTGAAAACAAGTTGATACGTTTTTTTTTTTTTCATTTCTTTATAATTTAAAAACTGCTGTAGATACAGTGGTCTTGAAAATCTAGAGTGCGGGGTGTGACGTCAAGATTCATATAAATTTCCATTGTATTGGACGGTGACGTCACATCATTTTTTCAAAACCTCTGATAATCTCCAGCAATTTTCAGTCTATCAAAAAAAGAAAAGTACGTGTTGGTTTTTCTAATTTCTTAGTTTACATCTCCCTGGCGGAAGGCGAAAATCCCCAAAAATCCGTATTACGGATTTTTCGGGTTTTTTCTCAGCACCATAATTTCATCGTCTGAATTTCACAAAATAGAGCCTATCAAGGTTGTGTAAAGCTAGGAATGGAATAGTTGCAGTTCAAAGTGACGAAAATAATCGACAGCACAATAAATGAATCATTATGGACAATGTTATAAATAAATGAAACCATGAAGTGGTATATGGCAAAAATCGATCGAATTTGGCCCCTTCTGGCATCTAATATATTAATATATTAATATATTAATATATATTCTAATATAATATTACATTTATATACAGTGCGTCCGCCTGGATGGTAAACACTATTTTTTTTAGGTCCAAGCTCGGACTTGGAAATAAAATAGTGTTTACTATCCTGGCGGACGCACTGTATATTCTAATATATTATTATAATAACATATTAATTAATGATATATTATTAATTTAGATTATTCCTATTCTGATAATTTTATTTATATTATTTATTATTATTATTATTTTGTTGTTGTTATTATTATTATTATCGATTAATAAATAATAATAACTAACGTATTAGATGCCAAAAGGCGAAATTCGAGCGATTTTCGCCATGTCTCACTCCGCGATTTCATTAATTTATAACATCGTTCATAACGATTTATTTAATGGGCTGTCGATTATTTTCGTCGCTTTTCAACGCAACTATTCCATTTCTAGCTTTTCACAACCTCGATCAGCTCTATTTGTGCTGAGAAAAAACCCGAAAAATCCATAATACGGATTTTTGGGGATTTTTGCCTTCCGCCAGGGCTGTAGTGGATACACAAATTTTTGTCGATTCAAGTTCCCTATTGCAAGATACAAGTCAAAGGTCTTTATTATTTTGTATTACACATTGATCTCAAGTGTAAAAATCAGGTTTTGAAAATGTTAGTTAGAAAAAGTACATAAAAGTAGTCTTCTTATTATTGATAATAAATAGTAAAAAACATGAGCCATAACAATTTTTGTGAATGCTACCAATCACACGATAATTTTAGTAATTTTGTTGCCAATGATCAAGTAGGATTTGCAGTAGCGCATAAAGTTGGTTGCAGTGGAAATGAAAAAATAAGTATATGAAAATGTGGGTGAATGTCGCCCAGTGACGGCGACAGACTGTGTAATGAATGACTTTGGCAATGATGAGAAAAAAAAAAAAAAAAAAAAAAAACATGGAGAAAATGAAGATAAAAAGGAGGAGGACTTGTGGGAAAGGGTTTTTTTGATCGGCGTGGTGTAATGGGAGAAAAAGCACATTTTCATCGCGGACAGTAGTCGTAGGTGTTGTCGGATGAATCGGCTGAGGGTTGATCCGAGCAGAGGTACCAACAGGGTGCTCGCAAATATTGGTGTTTGGCAAAGACTATCCTGCTGAAAGCCCGTCTCTTTCCATTCCGCTTTCTCTTTCCCTTCCAACACACACACTCACACAGCGAGCTTTTCAGTCCCGTCGTCTACTCGTTCTACATTCCGCCGCACCTGTCTGCCTATCATCCCGCCGCTACTAGCTCCTCATTATTATTCATTGTCATTCACTCTTATTACATTACACTATATAGCTACTTTCTCTCCGTCTCTCTTGCCAATAAAGACCTCCTCATTTATTGCCAAGTTTTCTTTCAAGTTGATACACAAGCGCGTTTGAGCGAGTGCACTTTTCGAATGGGCAAAGACCATTCGTAACACTCGAAAGCAGTGCTCATTCGCCTCATCTCCTCATACCATTTCCGCTGCATCGCTCGAGAATAAAAAGAAGCTTTTCTCTTCCTAAAAAGGTTATGCTTTATCGGCCATACTTGTTTTTTTTTTTCCAGCCAACAATGACTTTGACCGCTATCCATTGACTTGAAGGAGATAAATGAAACCGAAGGAAAAGATTTCCGATAGGTAATGATGCAATTCAAGCATGTTGGTATAATATGTATAGTACAGAACTAGGATGAAACGAGAACTGCGAGGACGAGAAGGCAAAACACTGCACCACTTTCAACGGGCATCGACGTGAGAAGACCAAAGGCAATCTCTGTGATGATAACGCCGAGATAACACTTGCCCTGGTCGCCTGTCGAGTGCAATAAAAGAATAACCTACTCTTTAAATTACCTACGGTCCTGCAATTTTTTCGAGCCCTCTTGAAATTTCCATAACATTCGCAGCTTCCCCATGGGGTTCAACAAGAAAAAAACTTGTATCGATCGAAATCTTTGCGTACCGATAGATTATTAGCGATTTCTCTTCATGTGTCAAACTTGATAATTTCTGTAATGTGCGATGATTTTTGTTTTTGTTTTTTTTCATAAAATGTGCCATTGAACGTAAAAAATGTACAATGGCAAAGGAGAACAAGTTAAAAATTCGAAAATTCAGTTAATGGAAAATTTTCAAAATGATACTCATAAAAAAGTCAAAAGAATCATGGACACAATTGTATCTGAAGAAAACGTGCGTATTATAATTGTGAGCATTGGAAATGGCCAATTGAAAAAAGTGTCGAATTCTTGCTTGATCCACGAAGCGTTGGTCAATCAATGAGAAATGAGGCACATAAAATTCCGAGCGACATTGCCTCTCAATTAATCAAGTCAGGCGTTTGCAAGAATAATGATGGTTTCCTTTTATCGGGCAACAAGAATGAAAAGGACGAGAAGTAAGTGGTAGTAAAAGTGAGTGGTGGTAGTAGGTCACAGAGATATAAATCAAGCCACCCCCGCGATAATAAAAGCTGCTAATTGGTACGACACCGTCTCTCACTCGGCGGGCATTGTGTATCTTACGAAAATTGAGATTGTTGGGGAACGGTTCGTTACGTCGAATGTGAAAAATGTATGCGATATTCAGAACCAAGGCCTCGTACAAAACCGCGCTATATATTCCAGAATTAATTACCTGCAGACGCTGCTCGAGCTGTTATACTAAAAGAAATAACGAGAAGCTTTTTCTCCCATCTTTTATTTCAATTGAATAAGCCAAGGTGAAATTATGCGAAGAAATAACATTGCACGGACTCACCAAAAGTGAAAACTCTCTACGCGATAATGGAGGCTCTCGAGTTCTCGTATGGATTGAATTTCCAACGCGTCTTTCAAAACAACAAAATTTTTTTTCGGCATAAATTACGACGACAATTTGACAATGGCGATGTGGAATAACGCAAGCGCCGTGCTACTTGTATGCACTATTTTCTACGAAAGAAAAAAAATGTGCGAAAATGACTGTGCGCGATGCAATGGTAATAATAAGGAATAATTATAATACGTGGATGAGAGCGTTGATCTGATATCACGGCGCACGGTGAATGTAATAAATATTTTCCAATAACGCAATCGGCCCGTAAAGAGTTGTAAACGCACTGCTACTGCCACATTGTGTTTTGCGTGAGATACTTGAATCATGCCGATACTCGAGAGCGATTCATATCGATCCACATTCATCAAAGCATCGATGAAAGCGTCGAAATTTCGCTCTCTCCCGCGCGACAAAATTAAAACTGATTATCAGCCCCCTTTTTGTCTCATTAGAACACGAGAACATCGAGAATAGCGCGTGTTGCTTATTGCACGTAATATGCCATCATCCGTTTCGACGAAAATATTGTAATTATTACAATACTGTACAGTAAACGTGAATCACTCAGGCATATCGACTTTTTGCTAGACAATATAGAAATTTTTGCCACGCCATATTGCAAGCATTTTCAAATGATATCGCAGCAATGAATATATTTTGTTGTAAAAATTCCTTTACCTATTTCGCCTTTTATTATACATCTCGCACTTTTTACAATATCCTATTGTAATCCTCACTAATCCAGATTATTATCAAGTTGAATGACAAAATAATTTTATTTAAAAATCTTTACTCCATACAAAGAATTTTCACCATGCATATTTTTACATGTACAATATCTTCTCTTTGTACCTATGTACATGAAATATCATATTTTACTAGCTGAAATACAAGTTATAAAAATTAAAATATTACATTACATGTTTCGCTATACACAGATATCAGATTTTTCATAATAGTTGAGTAAAAATTACTATTTATACAGTACGATTTGCATGTGTAAATTTTTAAATATCTAAATTCGTACAGTACAAACTGTTATACATATTGTACTCTATTATGCAATATGGCAATTTTACTATAAAATATTGTAATTAGTAAAATAATTATTGCAAGTTTTGTTGCAACGCTATTGTGAAAACTACAATATTATTGTACTTTTTGCAATATATCTGGCCATAAGTGCGTCTCGGGCTATTGATTCCCAGATTGTTGCGATTGCATTCACACAAACTCGTGCTTTCGAATCCAAATTAACGCCAATGTCGGATACCAACTCCCCACTACAATACATTCTTTCATCACTGGGATAATTATCACCCTCGGGCGTGTCGTTTGACACCCTCGGGAATAATAACAATCGTAATCATATTTTTCAAAGATGTAACTCGTATACACCTAGACTTCACCCTAGTAACTGTGATTTTTTCGAAAAATCGCCAAATGTTTATAAAGTCACAGTTACTAGGGCAACTCTTATGAAGCGTATTGTATTTTTGCGCTTGAAAAAATGCGTGTCAAAGCAAATTTATTTTCGTGGCGCGAAACGTTAATTTCTTAAAATTCACACTGGTATACTGTACCACGTAGAGATTGTTGAGAGTTCAACTCAACTGTAGGAAATGATTGCGCAGAAAATTGTAAGTAGAAACAAGGTGACTCATGTAAGTAGCTTTTCACAAATGTATTTCCCCGAAAAAGTATCGAGTTTCAAAAAAGTGATGATAAGTAGTAACAAAAATGAGAAGCTAGAATATATTATTGGAATCTCAGCATGTCCCTGTTTATTGGTGTTACTTGTTAAACTGTATGTCATTGCGAGAGTTGCAATGAAAAGAGTGAAATTGTCGCTGTTACGTAATTAACGGGGAAAATAATCAATTGGTTAGGAAACTATAAATAAGGAAGGCACGAAAGTGGTTCACATGCGTGAATTATTCTGCCCAGTCATGAAACGGAAGTGCCACGCTCGGCGACACGTGTTATTCTCACGAAAAGTTGCGGGGTGAAAAGTGTCGCGATCGTCTCATCCGACGAATACGAAATAAAGGAGAAAAAAATAAAACACCTGCGGCACGCGTCGACCTCATTATGTTATTCCAGAGCGCACGGCCGAATTCGTAATTTTGAGAGAAACGCACAAAAGCCGTGGCCGGGCCCCATTAATGGCGCTTGATTAGAGAACAAAGGGGTGGTTTGTGGCCGCGTTTCGCGACCATCTCCCGACATGCAAACAACTTGTCATCCTTCCCCCCTTGCCACCCTTCATCATTTATAGGTAACTACTACAATATGTATATACCTCAAACTTGTTTCCATCCGTTCCATCGAATCGCACTCGATTTTTCATAACAAATCATTGAAAACATCCTTGAGAAAAAATATCAATATACTCCAACTTTTCCCCTCAACTTTGTATATAACCCATTAATGGTCAATGTTGTGCATTCTATTAAGGAGGAATCAAAGTTTTCTTCTCTTTTAAACACACGATTCCTTGTGAAAATTCTTCTTAAAATATGTTGAATTTCTCATGAGCCTTATAATATAGCGAAAAGGATTTAAATTAAATCAAATTCTCGTCCAATTGCAATGGCATGGACGACGTTGGATAATATTGAAAAATTGCTATCGTGATATGTATGTGAGAAAGAGAGTTGAATGTTGGGGGTTAAAAAACGGGTGCCGGATGTGGAGGATTGTGCGTTGCCCGCGATTGGACACGCCGATTTATCCAATACCGTTTTCGACGACGACAACGGAAAAAATCTCAGTCGGTGCGATTCTCGGGCTTTCTCTGTTGCTCGATTCCACTTGATCGTACTGTGAACAACCTATATATACGTACACTGTACGCGCGTAAACTCGCCGGCGACAGATACTTTTTAGGAGCGGAAAGTTAGCCAATGAATGTCAGTGCGCCGCGCGGAGCACCGCGAAATCGCGAGATTATCCGACGATGAATGCGCATCCCTCCCAAGATCCGGATCAAGTTTTCGGTAAGTTTCGTGTAATGGGATACGGATTTGCAAGATGCCCGGCGATTTTATGGGAAAATCCGAGCAACGCTTCGGCTCGCTTTAACCGTCTTTAAAGCCGATGACCGCTCTTCCGGTTTTCAACGCCATTATTATTTCCACTGTTACTCGTATCGTACCTTGTATGAAACTTGCTCTCAGTCTACACTCGGAATAAACTATTGTGTGGTTATTTCAATACTGTACACTAAACGGGAATCACTCGGGCATATTGTACTTTTTGCTAGATAATAATATAGTGATTTTTGCAACGCCATATTGTAAATATTGTCAAACGGTCCCTAGTAAAGTTGAAACTTGTAAGTTTTTGAATTTCCTTATAAGTTTTGAGAAAATTCATAAACCGCCTGTATTAAAAACTTGTAAGTTTTCCGATTTTTACAAGTCACCACACTTATGAAATATTTTTGATTACAAGGTCCACTTTATAAAATGTACTTTTTACAAGTTCCACCTTATAAAAAAAATTTTTTTTTATAAGGTCTCCTCATAAACTTATAAAAATCGTTTCGCCATGTAAGTTGATGCTATGTTTTCAAAGTGCAGCATAGACCTACAGTTAGATTTTTGAATGAAGGGAATTTTTACTTCAACGTTCATTTATAAGGATGGCTCAGTGTTTTCGACTGCGTTTTACACCTCAAAGGGCCCCGGGATCAATCCCTGCCATTGGCAGATTTTGAAATGGTATTTCAATTTGTGTGTGTACAGGTTATAACTACAAATCTAAATTGCACCTCTAAAATATATCTTATGTGTTAATATTTAAGAAAAAATCTAGTGAAAATTTATTATTTTTTTATTAATTTTTCAAAAACTGACTTATAAAATTTCAACAACTTATACATTTTTCATACGGACGGTTTATAAGTTTTTTTTTTATACGGCGACTTATATAAGTTTCAACTTTACTAGGGGTATTGTAGCAATAAATATATTTTGTTGTTAAAATTCTTTCACATCTTATGTCGTTTTTTACTATGCATCTCGTACCTATTTTTTACAATACCATATTGCAATGCTTACCAATTTGGATTACCAATAAGCTGAATGACAAAATGAGATACAATATAAGAAAAATTCAAAAATGTATGGTAAATTTTACTCAATGTAATCAACTTTTGCCATGCGCATTTTTACATGTGCAATATTTCCTCACTGTAAATTAAATATCACATTTGACAAGCTGGAAAAAAACTTTTGAAATTTTCAAAGTGATAAGTAAAAACTGTCATACATATCGCAAGTTTTGCAGTAAGTACAATAATATTGTAGAAACCGCACTATTATAGTAAAACATTCAATACTATTGTACTTTTTGCAATATATCTGACAAAAAGTGCAAGATTTTTTCTCAAAGAGTTGAAAATCAAAATTACCTTTATAATAATTATTATCATTAACGACCAATACTTGTATGTGCTGCTGTCAAGATAATTTGAAAATGAAGGGAGAAACGATTGATTAATAGTAGATTGTGTACCAAGGCCGCAAATTAGGCTTTTGTCGTACAGGCAGAATTTTCAGTTCGAGGCAAGCACGGGCGTGATTTTCAGTACGAGGGGAGTACGGGCTCGGCTTCGCCTCGTGCTGAAAAATCACGCCCGTACGAGCCGAGTATTGAAAATCGCGTCCGTACAAGCTGAGTACTGAAAATTCTGCCTGTGCGACGAGGGCCTACTTTGATGGCCGAGGTGCACACTCTACTTTTTGCAAAACACTCCGCAAAAAGCAACATACTGTACATACAGTATTTTAAGTATTTACTATACTTAAGAAATTTTTTTTTTTTGAATTTTCAAAAAAAATTTCTTTCAAAAAAGAAAATTTTTTTTGGAAAAGAATTTTTGGAAAAAAAATTTAATTTTCTTTAAACGTGTTTTTTGCTCCCGAAAAACAAGAAGAAGCAAAAAACGGCTACTTGCACAATAAAACCGCTCTGCACAGCTGTTTACTTTACCGGCCTAGGCCAGAAAAGAAATACTATACGTCAAAAGGCTACTTTGAGGAGGCTGTCTGAGTACGAAATACTGTATTTTGCGGAGAGTTTTGCAAAAAAACATTTTTAAGGGTTTCATATTTCCTGTATGAAATATGTAATGACCTTGTAATGAATTTCCCAAAATGCCCCTGGAAAGCTTGCTCTAAATTGTATCTTGGAAAAGAGAAGAAACGAAAAATTTCTTCGATTCTTAGCATAAAAGGACAGGTATTTCAGAATCAGGAATCGCGAAAACTTTATTTAAAAAAAAAGTTTAAAAATTGGACAACACAAATGCTCAAATGCTGTAAACGCCCAAATTTTCTATTCTGAAATTCCTTGGGATGGCTTTGAATCGTATCACACGTTATATTACAACCTTTTTTTTTATCAATATCAAATATCAAAGCAGGCCCGACATTGGGGTTTTTTGAGGTTATTTGATTAATGCTAGATTGATTCCCACAATGGAAATAATAACCGTCCGTGTTTAAAAAAAAAACGTCGGGTAAGCGATAAATGGAGGCGAGCTATGTATTTAAAAGTTGGATCGAAAAAAAAGAAAAGTATTAATTGTACGGTCCACTTTTGCGATATATGTATATGACAAACATTTTGATGCTCGGGATTGTGCAATGTGCTAATATAGTATATGATACGATCCATAATTTTAACAAGTCGGCGATTATAACTACAGAATGCAGCTTTTATCGGTTTCCCGGAAATAACAACAACAAGTGTATTTGCCAAAAGTCTCGCTGCGCGGCTATTTTAAGAATACAAGACGATTCGGCTGGAGGAAAGTCATTTGTGAACGCACGCCAAGTCATTTGCGTTTAATGATGTTGGTGATGGGCTCGTTGAGCAAATAGCGCGTGCTCCGAGTCGAGTCCGGCAACTTGGGCACTTTAGGCCTCGGTACGTCCGGTCGCGCGCTTTTTGCCGCCGCTTTGAATTTTTTTTTTTTCCTCCTCTCGTCATTTTTCTTCATATTTGCTTTGCCTCGTTTTCGCGAATACCCGCACCGCGGCCCACTCAACGCGAATTTTAAAAAAGAAAAATGTCACACGCACAACTGAACGGCTGAAAACAAAACTCGGAAGAACGAAAGTCTGCACGTAAGACAGATTTAAATCTGTTTGAATCTAAAAGTCGGCTATGTTACCTTCCTCAG
>JAPYZL010140584.1:0-13641 GCA_030522825.1 Platygaster orseoliae
TGTCTCTTCTTTTGTTATTCTTTTTATTTTTCTTTTCTTTCTTTACATTGTATTAAGTAGAATATTGAATTCATTGTAACTGATTAAGTTGTCAGGCCTACGGACAGAAAGCATATGCTTTTTTTGTGGGGAGGAAACTGTATTTTGTACACCTGAATGAATAAATAAATAAATAAATAAATAAGTCCCAAAAAAAAAAAATTAGAGAACGTTGTTATCGTCACCGGGAAATATAAATGTTTTCGACGAATTCCCCAAAATTTTTTTCTATTTTATATTAAAACGATATAATACCAATTGTGCATGATTTTATTAAGTACTGTATTTATTGTGCACATGTTTTACAAATGCATTACCATATGAAATTAAAAATTCATGGCATACAATTGCATGGTGCCAATTGTGCATATTTTCTGGAAGTTCATTACTATAATAATCAGATTAAAAATTTATGGTATCAAATTTTAGAATCGTTGTGCTATGATTAGAATCTTCAAATCTTGATTAAGATTCTTGATTAATTGAAATCGAAAAATGGTAATTCACTGGATTTCTTATAAATAAGAATCGTAATGTCATGATATCAATTTGCATGATTTTACTGGGCACTGTATTTATTGTGCATATCTTTCACAAATTCTTTACTTTAAATATGGAATTCAAAGAATAATGACGTACAACTGCATGGTGTCAATTGTGCAAATTTTTTGGATATTCATTACTATAATAATTAATTTAATAATTCACCGAATAAATTTTCGAAATGTTATGCAATAAATACAATCTTAAAATCTGTAATTAGTTTCTTAATTTTATAGAAATCCTAAAATAGTCATTATTTGGATTTTTAATTCTTCAGAATCTTCATGGCATGATGTTAATTGTGCACGATTTTTTTAGGCACTGTATTTATTGTGCACATAATTTTCAAATTCATCACTATAATTAGAAAATTGAAAATTTACTACATACAATTGCACGATGTCAATTCCATGAATTTTTTGGAAATTCATTACTATCATTTTTTTTTATTTCATTACTATTTAATTTCTCATATTAAGCCTAACCGATTATTTTATTTGAAATTTATATTTAATATACCTTTATATTATTTAATGATATTTTGTTATTAAACATAATTAAGATGAATAAAAAATTTGAATTTTATTAAAAATGCAATCAAATCATCTATAAATAAATCATGAATTATATATAATTGAAAAAAATAAAATTATCATAAAATAGAATAAATTTAATTCAATAAGTTATGTAATTTAAATTCTATAAATATAAATCAGAATTTAAAAACTATTAATCTTAAATTACAATCGTTTAATTGGTATAAGAAATAATAATAAAATTAAATTAAATATCCAAAAATTCATAAAGAAATAAAATAGCTGTATAAATTGATTGCTGGAAGTATGAAATAAAAAAATGTATTGCATCAAATGTCATGGTGTCAGTTGCGCATATTTTTTAGAAATTTATAACTATAATAATGATTGAAAATTCAAGGCAAAAAATGTTCGAAATATTATGCATTGATTAGATTCGTAAAATGATAATAAATAAGATTCTTTATTAATTAAAATCTGGATATCATGAAGTCAATTATGCACGATTTTATCAAGCGATGTTCATTAATCAATCCACACATTATCTACAATTTCATTACTATAAACAGAAAATAAAAAATTCATGTAATACAATTGCATGATGTCAATTGGAAAAATTTTTCGGAAATTTATTACTGTAATAATCAAATTCAAAATTCACGGCATACAATTTTCGAAATGTGTTGATATGTTTAGAATCTTAGAATCTTGAATTGAATTCTAGATTTATTAGAATTTTAAAATTGTAATTATTTAGATTCCTACTTTATTTTAATCTTAAAATCATGTTGTAAATAGTGCGCGAATGTTTTAAGCACTTTATTTTTTTGGCACATAATTTACAAATTCATTACTATGAATTTGAAATCAAAAAATTTAGGCCATGAAACGTTATGGTGTCGATTGTACAAATTTGTTACAAATTTATTACAATAAATATGAAATTATGATTTCATGGCATACAATTGCATGGTGTCAATTGTGCAAATTTTTTTGGAATTCATTACTATAATAATCAAATTGAAAATTCATTGCATAAAGTTTGCTGAAAGCCATGCCACGATTAGAATCTTAGAATCTTGAATTAGATTCTTTATCAACAAAAATCGTATAATGTTAATTACTTAGATTCTTCATTAATCAGAATCTTAATACATATTTATAAACAAGTTTTTGACGTAAATGTATACAATTCATCAATTATCGCCTATACAACATTTTCCTTTTACAATACACATCCAAAAACTCGATCACACTACTCCAGATTTCTTATTTATTGGTTTAATTTCAATTCCTGATGTCAAGCCATAATCGCGAAGAATTAATCAACAGAAAATATCCACATCCAAGCTTGTTATTAAACTTTGATGCTCAGCCTGAATGATGGGTTCCGTTTATGAGAGGCGTCCACGTAAAAATACGTTCTTTTGTGCGCAAACGTTCGTAAGCTTCGATAATAAGTTTTCATCGGGCACAGGTGAGAGCGCGTCATGAACGCGAGTCGATATTTCGGCCTGCGAATATCGCGCTTTCCCATTGGCACAAACTGGCCGCCAAATATTTGACCAGACGGAGCTTTTGTTTGCGCTTTCTGCAATAAAATACTGTAATCCGTGTATTTTTTCGTAAGTACTTCTGTTTTCGACACGTGCCATACATTTTATCTTGGGTTAAGATAAATTCTACAGTGATTTTTCACTCGTGATGAATTGACACGTGAAGTAAGTTATGATCTTTCCTGAATTGATCTTTCTTCAGAATTGATTTGATTGTCGAAATTGAGTGGAAGAAATGAATAACAGAAAGTGTTATTTTGAAGTTGTGTTATTTGAAGAAAATTTCTGTAGCTACTGTATTTCAAATACATAACTTCCCTGAACATGTTATAACTTTTCCTCTTCAAAAATATTTTTCTATCACCACAACAAGCAATTCATTTTCACTTTTGCCAGAATAACTTTGTCTTTTGAATTTATAAAAAAAAAACAATGTAACTCTGTTGTTATTCAATATTGAAAACTTTTCGTTGAGCTGTTATCAAATAGAATTGAAAAAACTTGTGGTTAGTTTCCCATGAAAAAAACTACACTGAATGAGATCTTTGACGATTCTTTGCCACGATGTAATTTATTTTGATAGACAACAAAACTCGTTTCGTGAATATGACGGTTTGGTGTGGATAATCAGATCGCAGCTTAATTTCAAACATGACTTTCCTGATTCATGTGACGTTTAAATTTGCGTGAAATAAAACGTACCGTTCGTTTTGTTGATCTTTGATGTTCATACTATCGTTTTTCATTATATTGTATTGCATTTTACTTCCTCACTGTGATCAAAAGCTTGAGCAAGATTGTAAATTGTGTTTTTAAGTAACTTTGTGGTAGTCACTTTTTTATGTTTTACACAATCGGTTTTTTAGATTGAAAAAAATAAATTTAAACTGATTTTGCTCTTTTGAACTATATTTCGATTGTTTGTAATATCCTCTTTTTATATTGGAAATCTAATGCCATAAAAAGATTTATTGAATTGTCTTCTGAAATAATATGACAATTGTCATAAAATTTTATTTCACTTATTTTTTAAGTTAATGAAAAATAAGTTCTACAAGCTTCACAAAAAAGGCAGTAACTTTTAATGTTTTTGCACTAACCACAAATGAGGTTGTGACAATAATATTGTTTTTTCCGTGTAACTAATGTACAAGGTACATAAACTCGATTCAAAATGTGACTTGATTGTTGAAAAAGGCCACAAAAGCCGACTTTCCAGTCTTCATACATTCGAAATAATCTTCGGTTAGCTGATTGGATCAATGGCTCACTGGCTACAAGGCTCCCATTTCCGGCACAGCCATCATTCGTTTGAGGGTCGAGGCTCGCGAGAGTCGATTGATTTCCGGCTCCGGTCAGGCACGTGAGTCAAATGCCCGTCGAGGTTCTAGCTTACAGTCGTTTTTTCTCTTTCACGAGCAAATACAGATTTTATGATCCAAACATCCAAGCCACTTGACTGAAAAAACCAAAAAATGATTTCATATTCACTTACATCCAATTCTGTAACTCATCAATATTCCTTCCCAGGTAAAAATGAGTAGACATCTGGAGACCTACAATAGATCTCTGGATATCTGTAGGAGATCTTTAGATATCTACTATAGATACCTATAGATCTCATTTGATCTTGTAATAGATAACCGTAGACTTTCATAGATCTACAGGTAGATCTTTGAATATCTACTCGTAAATCACCATTGATTCTTCTAGATGGACTACTAGATCTTCGTATATCTTCGTAGATATACTTGTAGATCTCGGTTGACTCCCATAGATTTGTTGCTAGATCTACAAAGATCTTCATAGATCCATTTGTTGATCTCGGTCATTACCATGTATCTGCTGATAGATCTATGAAGATCTTTATAGATCTATTTGTTCATCTTGGTTATTTTCATATATCTGCTGGTATCTCTTTGTAGATTTACGTATATCTACAAGTAGATCTCTATCTTTCATCTGTCGCATCATCTATGCAGATCTCTATAGATCTATAGAGATGTACCCAAATCTGGGATCTCTGTAGATCTAATTAAGTAGATCTATAATAGATCTCATGTAGATATCAAAAGATCTACTTATTTTTACCTGGGTTGTAACAGCAAGAAATAGATTTCAAATTTTAATTACACCCCGAAACGACCTCACCAATTTTCCGGCGAATGAATCCCTTTGTCGAAGAATACACCGAAACTTGGAAATCACATGCCAAAGTTTGAGATTCCTGCACCGGTGACTTCGAAACAGCGATCACGAAGTTGAATGAACAACGTAATTCAATAACATTATTAGGCATAATTAGGTGGCACTGAACATTACACGCTGTCAAAGTTTCATCACACGCATTCAGAAGCGAAGGCCTCCAACGAGATCCAACGGGCAAACAATAAATTCACGGCGGCACAATTCATTCAAGATGAAAAGTCGCGAAACGCTCCGGTAATTCAGATATTTAAAATTCACATTAGCGAATTGACCGTAACTCTTCCTCGGTACTCGGAACACTTTTGAATCCTCGTAAGTTTGCTTTGCGCATCAAGGAGAAAACCATTAATATTCGTCCGCCAAACGGATCTGGCGTTTCCTGTGTCGCAACTTCCGTTGCTCTCTGCAGAAGCCGAACCCGACCCCTTCCCTCCCCACCCACCCCCTGGCCTATCTCGCGCCTTGTTACTTCTCGGCCAAGTCTTTTTCTTCGTCCTCGAACAAGCTAAGCAAATAAACGTGACAAAAGTCACGACACTGTAAAATACATTGGACTAGAGAATGGTGCAATGATCGACGTAAAATTCACTTTTTCAAGAAGCACTGCTTATTTAGGTGGTAACAAGGTTCTGGAAAGGATGAAATTTAGGTTAAGTGTTTGTTGAAAATTTCGGAAAAGTTGATTAGATGTAAATTTATTATTATTTATTGGAATAAGTTGGCGATATTTCATGAAGTATAAACAATTTAGAATTCTTCGGTTTTTCGCAAATAAATCTGAGTATTTGTTTATAAATTTATTTTTCTTATATACTTTTGTTCAACATCTATTTTTGGAGTCAAAAAACTTTTGAATTTCTTCAATCGAAAGCAGAATGAAACAATATCATAGAACAAAATAATGAAATTGTATTATAAGTTGTGATATTTAATTTGCTAATTGAGGTAATAGCAAGATTCTGAAAAGAATGAATTGTCGTTTAGGTAGTTGATGAAAATTTTGAATGTGTAAATCGGATGGTTAAACTGATGTGCAAATTTTTCTTTCCTGGTTTGTGATTATTATTTATAATCAGGGAAGAAAAAATTGTTAACCTAAATAAAAATGAGGGATGAAAAAAATTTTGCACTATTTTATAAAGTATAAACAATATAGAATTTTTCGAGTTTTCGCAAATAATTCTGATTATTTGTCCATGAAATCATTTTTCTCAGCTACTTTTGTTTAGAATCTATTTTCTGAGTCGAAAAACTTAAGGATTTTTTCGATTGTAAGCAGCATGAAATAACATTAAAAAATTATAAAATAGTATTATGAGGATTCATAGTTTGTAACTAAAATTTTTTCAAAATTCAAAATCTATTTTTGATTGGAAAATTGAACGATTTTGCAACAATGTTGATTAAGAAATTTGTGACTTTTCAAGTTTATTTCATAAAAGCAAGAGCTAAATTTTGCGGTAATTTCATTCGTATCGAAATTCTGCATCATTTTGCTCAAACTCGTAGCTTTTTTTCCAGAGTTTCTTCGTATATAGATGAAAAAATAATGACGTAGTTTTTCGTAAACAATTAGCAGTTTTTTTGCAAAAAATCCACATAATAGTCTTTAAAATAATTTTTCTTATTTACTCTTGTTCAAAATCTTGTTTTGAAGTCGATAAATTTTAGGATTTCTGCAATTGTAAGTAGAATGAAATAATATAATGTAATAAAATTATGTTATATTTTTTCATTAGTCGTTATAGTTTAACACTAAACCTTTATTTATACTTATAGGATATTTTGGATTTATAAATACAACAATTATATAACAATGCAACAATTTTTATGAATTCAACTCCCAATTAAATTTTTGAATTTAAATACAGAGATTGAATGATCAAAAAAATTTGCTAGTATTTTTATGCATTTTTCTGCAGATTCCTAGCATTTAATGTTTCAGAGTTTAAAGTTTTTTTGGTATTCAAAAATTTCTGGATTCTCACTTTTTTCTGTAATTAACTGGACTGAAACAATTTTTTTAATTTTATTTTTTACGTTATCCTAATCAAACATCCATGACAAAAAAAAATGTTGAAGTTTTTTTTTAGTTTACTATTTAAGTTTCTGAAACTTATTGCACGAGAATTCAAATGTTGACCGATATTCAGTAATTTTATTGATTTATTAGAAAATTACACTTTTATCGATTTTTATGTTCATAGACTTTAAGTGATTTTTTAGTAATAATAAGACTGTTTCGTTTTTCTTTCATTTAAAAAATTTATTTCAATTGTATACGTTTTTTAGGATTTGATACTTCAAAATATTAGCAGTTTTACAAATGGTGAGAATTTCTTTGGATTTTTAAGAAGGCAGTTTTCTCATAGAATTCAATTACTTTTTATACTTCATCAGAGTTTGTACGATTTCAAAATTTTGTTCGTATTTGAAGATTTCTTTGCAGATTCCTAGCATTCAATGCTCTAGGGTTCAAAGTTTTTTAGATGTTTAGAAACTCATAGATTCTCATTTTTTTCTCTAATTCAGTAGATTTAAATAGTTTTGAAAATTCATATTTTCTTCGCTATCTTAGAGAAACATCTATGATCAGAACTTTGATAAATAAAAGTCGCTGAATCTAAAATTATTGTTATTTTTTCTTTCAAAAGCCAACTCAAGAATTTCATATTTTCTATAACTGTGAGAATTCACATCAAACCATTGAAAACTCTAGACTTCAACAAGTTTATTTTCAACTCTTTCCACTTATTTTAATATTCATTATTTATGTTTATGATTATTTCGTTGCTTTTTCACCCCCAAAACCCCTCTCTTCCTCCACTCCTGCACCGAAAAAATTTCCCGATTCCCAAACCCAAAAAATGCATTCCTCCAAATCCCCGAAAACCCCTTTTCCCCATCCTCAATCTTCTCATCAACTTGACTCTTCTCGACAAAGATCCACCTCTGAACAGAACACGCGGCAAACTTCTTGAACACTGCGCCAGATCTTATTAAGATAAAACCGAACCCGAGTACTGTGACTTTTAGAGTTGTTAATCGCGGATACTAAACAACCCCCCCCCTCCCCTACACTTTACACCCCACCATATGATGCGTCCTTTAACAAAGCGACGGCACTATGAAACATTAAGCCGTGGCAAACACGGGCGCGAAACTTTTCGAGATGTTTCATTTTAATCTGACTTGCCGCGAAGGTTGTTCTTCGCTTTCTCGTAGCGTCCTTTTCACTCTTTCGCGTAGCTTCATCTCGTTAAGGAACTACATGAGCTTGTAATTGAAATCCCAACTTCTGATGTTGCGCCGTTGCCCCGCGGACACGGATGATTTCAAAAGGAGAAATGTCGGTCTTGTTGCGAGACAAGGCACGTCGATGTTTTCGTTTTAACAGCAAAATTACGCGGTAGGTCGGGAAATGGCGAATTTTCCGACGTTGGAAATTTACCGCTTGGGAGGAGAATAAAAACGGGGGCGGATGATAATGTCATAGCGTACATGTTACTCGTGGAGGTTGCGTAGAGGTATAGAATGGTGTAGCGCTAAATCTAGGGAAAAGAAACTCGGTTGCTCGACAGCACCTGTGCTCTTGACGTCGACGCTGCGGTCTACCCCTCGTATTGGATAACAAGCAGCGTGTGCACGACGATACGTGCCCGCGGGCGCGTCTTATTATTTCGTTTTTTTGGTGTCTTTAGCATGGGAAAATAATGGAATTGGTGATATTACGAAATTGAGAAGCGAAGGTACGAGGGTGGAGTGAAATTAACGCAGGTTTCCTTGTCGACGTTACTAATACCACATTTTATAGTCGATTTAATTTTTTTTTAGAAGACGATACATTTATATTTTTCGTGATTTTTGTGTTTTCAAGCTTTTGACTTAAAAAAAAAATGTAATTTATTTTCAATTCCATTAATGTTTTAAAACAAATTTTATTACTTACATAATATCCATATGTCCAATTTCTAATTTTCTTATGTGAAATGATTTAATGTACTTAATATTATTGACGAAATTATTCTATTGTTTATGTAGTTTTGTAATTAGGGCCCAATAAAAGGCCGAAAGCTTGTAAACAAGAAACAAAAAATGAGTTTTTTAAATTTTTTCATTCAAGGGATTCGAAATCATTAATAATAGTCAATTGGATTTCTATCATAAAACTCACGCGACATTTTATAAAATAGAAAGTTGAAAAGTTGTTCAATATGAAAAAAGTTATGGAGAAAATTAATTTTGTATCATATGCGCCTGAGTCCTTGAATCGATAAAGAAATTAATTTATAATAATTTTTATACTGGCATGGCATGAATTGAATAATAATTATATTTATTCATTTTTATGATATATTTATGATTGAAAAGGAATCAATTTTTTGGAAAAGGCATGAATATCGTAGAAAATTCAACATAATAACTCAATATTGTTTGATGTACATTTTCTAAACAAACCATTTTGCAACTTCAACACAAGTTTTTTTATATCTAATTTTGTGAAACCAAAGTCCCAATATTCAAAGAAAAAAATTTTTTTTTCAATTGACTATGAAAATTCTATTTCCCTGTAACAAAATGAATCAAATAACATGTTTCCAAATGTTTTAAAATCATTCATTTTAGTTTTTCATAAGGACTCCATAAAATTTCATGATTTTTTCTTATCCAACCAGGAATATTTTAATTATTTACAAAATCGTAGGTTGCATTAGAAAAATTTGATAGTAAAAAAACATCAGTAATATAAGAGTTTTTTATGCGATCATTTGAGAACAGAATATTTCATCTGCATCGAGTTATCGAATTTCCTTAAAAAAAGTAGCATTTTTATTTTCGATAACATCTCTTCGAATTTTCGTTAAATCGTTCATTTCAATGTTTAATAAAGACCCTCTATTAACTTTCATACATTTTTTTTAATCTAACCAGTTATATTATTATTTCCCAACAAAATCATAGGTTGCATAAGAAAAACTTGGAAGTAAAAAAAATACATGAGTAATATATGAAAGTCTGTCTATGCAATAATTTTGGAAAACGAAATTTCGTCAAAATCAAATTTTCGGATTCTCTCAGAAAGAGAATCATTTTCATTTTTGATAGAATCTTTTTAAATTTTTTCATAGTCGTTTAATTTAACTTTTTATGAAAAATCTTTACCAATTTGAAAGAATTTTTTTTATTAAGCCAGTAATATGACGTTTTTTAAAAAAATCATTAGATGCTTCGAAAAAAAATTGTTGAGAGTAAAAAAAACATGAATAATGTATAAAAAATGTTCTGAGTAAGCAATCATTTTAGAAAACAATGTAGATAAAAATTTTGAATTCTCATGAAAATAGAAGCATTTTCATTTTTATAAGCAACTCTTCAAATTTTCTTATAGTCGTTAAAATTGATTTTTGATGGAAACTCTCCATAAATTTTTTTATCCATCCAGTAGTATTATGATTCATAATCAAAGTATCGGATGTTACGGAAAAAAATTGTTGAAAGTAAAAATATGTAATTAATATATAAAAAGTTTCTATGCAATCGTTAAAGAAAACAATATTCCACATAGCTCAAATTTTCAAACTCTCTTAAAAAGAGAAGCATTTTAAAAAAAAAAAAAATTACATCAAATTTTATTTTATTCGTTCACTTTAATTTTCAATAGACTCTCCATAAAATTTCATTAAATATTTTTAATCAAACTAATAATATTTTCATTTTCTAACAAAATTATCGGTTGCATTAGAAAAAACTAATCGAGAGGAATAAAACATATGCAACGCATTTAAGTTTTTTTATGCAATCGTTTAAAAAAAAACAATTTTCCATCCAGATCGAATTTTCAAATTCTCTTAGAGAGAGTCGCATTTTCAAGTCTACATTTGTAATCCCAGTTGAACGCCAGGTGAAATAAGAGCGGCTGCATCGCAGGTGGATTTACTGAAAACTTTGTTCTGTGATACTGTAGAATATTCTATTACATGCTTCGAAACCAATATCCTGGAAACATTTTCGCTCTATTTAACCTCGCATCGCAGCAACATTATTAAATTATACCTAATCTTCTGGAATACTTAACAAGTTTCAAGATTCCATTTTCCTAATAGAGCCCTTAGTATACGTGACACCTATGACAGAATACATTTTCGATGAATTTTTGTAACTTTTTTTATTCAGCTGCAGAAAACTAACGCGATTTTTTCTACGCCCAAGATTCATGAAATGACACAGCACATCAGAAGGGTTTTTTGGTCGTGTACTATGCTAATAGCAAAGCGTTACGAGGTGCATAAAACATAAAATTCTTCAGCCTTCGCTCTTTTCGCCTCTGCTTCACTTATCCGGTCTCATTCGTAATATCATATGCATAAGATTATCTCACTGAGAATGCAAATCTCAAGGGGTAGCTATTTTTTCAGAGTGATAACAAATTTACACTCATTTTCATAGTGTTTATTTCCAGAAACTCTTTTTGATTTGTAAAAGCCTCGCAAAAAAAATGAATTTTTAAGGGAAAACTTTAATGTGATAAATATAAATCATCAGCTTAGAAAAAAAAAACGAAAAACATGTTTTCCGTCACAATTTTTCTTCCACACACCAGCAAGAAAATATTCCGCAATACCATTTTCATTATCCTGTATCCATCATTAAAACGAATGGCACTTTGCACTCAGGAAAGATTCCTCTATGACCGTATACATATTAATTTTCACTGCGTAATTAAGCCGACTTGTTTAGAAAGCACAAGTTGCAAAGAGAAAGAGGAAGTGAGCGACACAACAAATAGCGCTTACGTGAAAGTACACTAAGAAGTCTTAGCTTTACGTTCACGAACAGCTAATTTCTTAATGTCGCTCCGTGAATCGTGGAAAACTTTGCCATTCCGCGGAAGGATATGCGAAATATACACATATCTTATTATGCGGCAGTCAAAACGCGACAAAACTCTCAACCACGTGGAATTAATGCCCTTTCATCATCCACGCGTCTCTCATTTCGCTAACGATATTTGCCTTGCTTGCGCAGAATTTATCGGTCGTGTATATTAAAAACCGTTCCTGACATGGAAATCCTATATATAAGTATTTAGATATAAAGAAATTATTTTTGTGATTTGAGTTATTATTTGGGATTAGTTTCCGTAGAATTTGCATTTCGCTCATATTTTGATTGTAGTAGTGAACGTCATTTATTACCGTTGACGTAGGAGAAATAGGTACAGGACGAATAGTGGCTCGCTGAAGTAATTCGCGACCGGAAATTTAAAAAGTTGCTACTTCGTTAGCCAAACAGTTTCTATTCCATCGTGGATCAAGTGGTCAGGACAAAAGCGGGAAAAAAGTCTAAAGCTGCGAAATTGGAGTTAGTTTTATATTTTATTAGCGATGGTGGTACGGTATTTTTTATTAAAATTATGTTGAACATATATCGTTGACTTATTGTTTCACGTGAGCAACATTTTTTGTTCAAAAACAGTTTGAAAACAGATTAGGAATTTTTTTTTTTTTTAACTTACTTTTTCAAAAAAGTGTATTTTGCAAATGGTTTGATTACTTTTATTTTTTAATGAGCAAGTTACAGTAAGATTTTTTATGTTTGTGTTGGATGCGTGAAATGAACATTTTTTTATTCGTTTTACGCGAGTTTAAAGTCTTTGAGATTGAAATTTTTGTTCATATAAATGAATGTTTTTTTTTTGTATATGTGTTGGAGGAATTTATTTCGAATATTATTCAAGATTTTTATATAGCTTTTTGGAACTCGAAGTTCTGAAAAATTTTGATACTTCAATCAATTTCGAAAAAAAATTCCCATGAAGATTTTAAATAAGTCTTAGATTTATACTGTCTTTGTCTTTTATGTTGTAGAAAAAATTTCATAGTCTTTACTGACACCCGTTACAGATTTTTAGCATTTTTCTGAGTCGCTCTCTAGATTTCTAGAATTGAGTGCTATAATATAAGAAATTTCAACTGTTTTGAGTAACTTGATTAATTTTTCAGATTTGACACAAATTTCCAGTAGTTTTCGAATTTTTTTAGTTTTTTTCATTACTGTTCAGTATTTGTACTATAAAAATATTCCTGATATTCATTATTACTTAAAACTAATTTATTATGTTAAATATTTCTGGTATTTACGATTATTTTAGACAAGTATTTCCTGGTATTTCTATGGATTTATTTATCGATTAAAAAAAATACGTAGTTTTTGAAATTTTATATCAAGTAATATCAACATAGTTTTTAACTGTTACTAGACTTTATGGAAGTTTCAAGGAGTTTCAACTTACTGTCTACAATTTTAAATTACGATTGATTTTCAGTAATTTAAAGAATTTATGGGACAATTACACATGCACACATTTTTTAGTATCATAGATTTTTTTGAATTTTGCAGAATCTATAGAATTTTCTTGCGTCATATAAAAATAAAGGAAATTACTATTTTTATTGTAGATTTGTATGGAATACGCTTTCTAGAACTCATTAGTCTACAATTCAGATTTTTGTACATCGTAAGCATTTCTTAAAATTTGTCATAAAAAAGCTTTCTTTAAAAATTCTTTTGCTTTTTCTACTTCTTTAGAGTTTTTATGATTTAACATATTTTCTGCTAGTAGGTATATTTCTGCATTTACGTACAGATTCCTACCATTAAATACGAGGTTTGTTCAAAAAGTATCGCGAATTTCATGTTTTTTCAAGAATTATTTATTTATTCATGAATATCTATTTCGTCCCCTTCAAAGTAATCCC
>JAPYZL010140595.1:0-13285 GCA_030522825.1 Platygaster orseoliae
AAAATATGAAAAAAAATTGGATAAAGTTTGGTCCGTCGTTTTTATCCCCACTCCTCGTAAGAGCGCGTTTATTGTTTAAATTTCAAACTTGAATAACTTGTTTGTTTTTGAGATTTGCAAAAAGTGGTAAAGGACTTTTCGACTCGAAATTGAAAAAGGAATTCAGGATTTTTTTTTTATCGCGGACTTTGGGACACGCTGTATAGTTAGAAAGACGTCACATCGTTTTACTTTTAGAACGCTGTATTTCTGTCAATTTTTGACATATGACAAAAAGAAAAAATACGTGTCTGTTATTTTTTAATAAACTAATCATGTCAGCAATAAAAAAATTGATGTAACTACAGTAACCATGAAATAGATATGCTACAAGAGAGGAATGGAATGATTCCACGAGCGAGCATTTGGGCACGAGCGGTAGCGAATGCGCAAGCGCGCGAGTTGAATCACATTCCTACTCCCATGTAACATACAATATTTTTTTCCATGTATGTGTTCGAGTGGCTGTTTACTACGATGAAACGCGCATTTTCCATGTATGTGTTCGAGTGGCTGTTTACTACGATGAAACGCGCAACGCAGACCTCTTTCCGGGAAGTGATAAAATCAGCGAGAGAATTGTTCTTTGTTCCCTGCTATCCGGGATAAAAGTCCTTTATCCCGGATAGCAGGGAACAAAGAAGAATTCTGCCGCTGATTTTATGGCTACTCGGAAAGAGGGCTGTGTTGACGCGATTCATCGTAAAAAAGCGGCCATTCCAACACATACATGGACAAAATTTTATAAAAATAATCCACTCTGCAGACTACTCTTTCATTTTTAAGAGAGGTATCTCAACACTCGTGCCGTTTTTTTCAATTTTTCGTTTCGTAATTTTTCAATTTTTTTTTTTTCACTGTAATATATAGGTATATTAGTGTGTTGAAACATATACGAGGTCAAAAGAAAGCAATCTTCTCTTTGCCAACAATCCGTTATAGTTATTAAACTTGAATTAGAGCATATGAAATTGGAGCAATAATTTCATGTGTGTCTCTAAACGTTGTTTGTTTCTCCGTTGTTGTTGTTCTTTTTCTGTATATTCTGTGTATACGAGTCTCAAGACAGTGTGTAAATGAGATGGCTCGGGAATGCCACAATTTCCCATGACATCAGTGGGAATAAACGCCTGTCAAATGACAGTGCGCGAAATTTCACGCATCAGGTTCGTTCTTTTTTCTATTTTTTGAATAGGCGGATAATAATGGAAGAAAATAATATTATTCGGGGACGGGAGGATATACCTAACATACGATAAGCTTGTAACAAGATGAGAGATGATATTTTATGTGCAGAGAGTAGGGAGTGAGAAACGATTTGTCATGCGGTGTCGCTATTTAAAGCAGTATCTATCACCCCGGCAATAAAAAGAGAACGCCTGGCGTATTCAGAGCGCCGACGCCCCATAATAACGAGCAATACTCGGCCACGATTCTTGGATGAATTTAATGTGAAACGTATTGTCGAGGCGTGTACCGCGCGGTTCGAGTTGGACGACCATCATTGGCAATACATATCGTCGTCGTTCTCCTCGGGGGGACGCCAGCCAGCCAGAGAAAACACGCTACACATGTTGCCATTGTCCTCCGTATAATCGCGTTCGTTTCGGCTCGCGTACATACAGTAGCCAAAACTTTTATTCTCTCCTCTCAATGACAAATATGACTTTTATTCATTTCTTTTTTCCTCATCCTTCTTTCCAATACAAATTCAAAGTGGCCCGAGAAAATTTGGCACTTGAATGAAAAATTTTACGCCTCCTTGGCATACTGTAAATAAGGCAAGTATGAGTGCTCGCTAAATGCTATTATACTTACAAATCGATTAAGGAAAAAAAGTTATTTTTCGAGTTATATATTATTGATTGCTGCAGTGTTGATGAGTTTGACGAATAATAATTCTAATCAAGTGCTAAATTCAAACGAGGTTCGCTATTTCTTTATTTAAGGCTATAAATGTTGAATCAAGTTTTAGTTCTCGAAAATTGATTTTGCGCGCTGGCATATAATGCACTTGAAAAATCTCGCGCTCGCAGAGTGTGTATAATAATATAAAGAGTTCTCGAGCTGGCTGCTGCTGCTTCTGCTGCTAGTATAATATTCAATTACACACAGAAGCTACAAGTTAAGTCAAACAAGCCCATGGCGAAACTATATAGCAGCAGCAGTGTAGCTCTTCTCTCTTCGAGTTGGTGCGAGGCACTTGCGCGCTCCAGCGACCGCCGCCGCGGCGGAAGGTGCTGCTGGTCAAACAAGGAAGCGACCATCTTCCAAGAGTCCAACTTTGCAAGCCTCCTTTTTTTTACAACTTGAATTATTATTCTCGACAATTTTCCAAGAATTTTCGAGTTTCCCGAGGCGAAGAAATTGAAGAAATGCGTGCAATATACAATATGTATATAGGTCGCTGGTTTTCTCCGGCGGCGCGCGGTGGCTTTATTATTTCATTGAAGCAAGCTTAAAGCAGGCTTTCGCTGATTAGCGTCGTTGCGTTATTCTTATTATCATTATGTATGCTTAGTGTTTACTAAACTCACTAAAGTCGTGCGATGCCGAGCCCCTTGGAAACGCTTACCGCAGAAACCTCAAACTTACTGACCAAAGGAGAGCTCTTTGGGCGTTGATTGCAATAGGTACCTACCAGATACGAAAATACCCATGATAGCGATTTAGTACCGCCTCTTCATACCTCGAAAACACACAGTAACCTCATTATCCACGCGTTCTTTATCAACTCGATTGATTCAGTGCCTTTTTCATTTATTCTTCACTTTCTCCAAAATACTCTTCCATTCAACCTGGCCATGACTTGATCTTCAATGCCAACTACATTATTTGTACGTATTTTTTTTAATTTTCATTACCACCGATTTTAAGCTACGAGTCTCATACTCACGAAAGCTTTATTACTATCATTATAACGATAATGATGAATATATCTTTCGTTATTAAACGTCGGCAATAGCCATCAACAGAGAAGTTGGTGCGTCGACATTTTGCTTGCTCTCTGCCTCTGTTGGGAGTTGGAAGGGGAAGATAGATGAGGAGGAGAGGAGGCATCAGCATAGCGCAACTCCATAATCCGCTGGTCAATTCAAATTTTATCGCTAAAATCAATATTTCCGCAATGACGATTTCGTGCTGTAATTGTGAGGAGGAGCGCGCCGCGTCATTGCAGACGTGTTTGTACGCCGCGAATTACAGCGCGGAAACGAGACTGGAATTTGTATGCCATACAAATTTAGGATACGTAAAAACGGTGATTTCATGTTTGCGAATAAGCTGCATGTATTTTTTCACGCGATGATTAATGCGTATGTTGAATTACTGCGCGTCATTTTTTAACCGACTACTCGAATTCTTATAATTTTCATCTCAAGGCCCATTATCATCTACCAACAATATAACCGTGAAATCCTCACCTCATGGTAAATAATTTTCATCTTCAAGTTGAGGATGAATAGAAATTATTCTTCACTGCGAGACTTTATTTTCTCACTATACCCCGCGCGGCCTGCTGCGTACATATTGTAATATAATATACCTCGTGCTACTGAGATTGGCGAGTGAATCGTTATTGTACAATAGTAGTAGTAGTAGTACATTTACCCCAAAAAAACATTTTCTATGTAAAATTTGGGGGTGAGGCGTCTCAAAATGTTTCAAAAAAAAACCCAAATCTTTCGCATGCGCTCAGTAAGGGCTTCAATTAATTTGAGAGATGTATGCTATAAAGTTATACTTGAGAATGTTTCTTATACAGGTTCTATGCATTGAAATTACTACAAGATTATACGTCCCATTTTACTTTTAGTAAATCTGGACTCGAGCACTTCCAGTTACTCACCTGCCCAGTTTTAAGACTTGCAATAACGACAATCTTTGTGATGAAGACTTTGCGTAAATGTTAATTACTCCATAAATGCCACATATTTCCTCCCCTTGCTTCTGGTAACTAGTGATTAGGAGTACAATTTTATTCGCACTACTTTTAACTCCAAATAATATACTTTATCTTTTTGCTTCTGATTTATAACAATTTTTTATTCAATTATAATAGAAAAATTATCAAGAAACGTTTGTTCTGCGTACTTCAAAGGACTCAAAGTTAGAAATGCTAAACTCGAGTTATGTGAATAATGAGTTATTGTCATTAAAACTGGGCAGGTGAGTGACTGGAAATGCTCGAGTCCAGATTTACTAAAAACAAAATGGGACGCATAATCTTGTAATAATTTCAATGCATAGAACCTGTATAAGAAACATTCTCATGTATAAATTTATAGCATACATCTCTCAGATTAATTGAAGCCCTTACTGAGCGCATGCGAAAGATTTGGGTTTTTTTTGGTAGCATTTTGAGACGAGAGCCCTCACCTCCAAATTTTACATTGAAAATGTTTTTTTGGGGGATATGGATATTTTTTGGTACAGTATCAATAAACTGCTACTGACCAAATCTTATTTACTCAACTTATATAAATTTGTATAGTTTTTTCTAACAATTTATTTCGTAAACTTAAATTATGATACATATCATCAAGAAAATAGTATATAAATAATAAATTTATATGCTAAAGACGTTTATTATACATAAATAAAAGTTCAATATGTATAATAAAATAATTTAAAACAAGTTGTTTTGGGTTTTTTTTTTTGTAACGTTTTCAGACGAGAGCCCTTACTTCCAAATTTTACGTTAAAAACATTTTTTTTGTGGGATGTGGATATTTTTTGGTAAACTGTGAATCATCTTGACCAAATATGTTTTTTTATACTTATATAAATTTGTATAATGATTTCCGACACTGTATTTTGAAAATATTAGTTATCATATTTGATAATTATAAGAAAATACCATATAATAATAACAAATTTATATGCTGAAGAGGTTTTTGCATGAATAATTAATTATATCAACATTTATGTGAGTGAATTCATTTTAAACAACAATTGAATTTTTACCCATTAATTATAATTTGAAAATTTGTAATTTTATCCCTCAACAATCTTCAATTCCGATTATTTTAAACGAATCTTCAAAATAAAAGCTAAACAAAAGTGGCAGAAATTCTTTAATTGGAAATAGTTAAAGTCATTCATATATATCTATCAAATTAACAATTTCGATTTGGGAAATATCTGGTCTCGGTATTTTGGGTAAATTCTGTCAAAATTAAATTAATCATCACAATTAATGATTAATCACAATTTCCTATACTTGGGTACAAATTAAGGTACTTCATTTATTTATCGTTTTCATTATTATTGACATATAATGAACGATTTTTAAAATAAACTCGACATTAAAGAAAAAATTTCCCTGTTTTTCAATTGTTCAACTAAAAATTAGTTATTTGAGAATAATCTTCCCATTTTGCAGTGAAGTGATATTTCAGAACTTTTACATTATAAAAATTTTATATTTTTATATTTGCCAGAGAATGCAGTAAACTATATTCATTCATGCAAATGTATCATAACTACTTATTGATTTAATAATTTTGTTGTATTTTAATCGATGTATAAATAAAAAAAGAGGATAACAGAAAAACATTTACGTGAATGTGTAATCATTTTTTTTGTTTTTTATTTTTTATTTCAACGCAACACAAAATATGTACTTCGATAAATTTACATTTCTATAGATGATAATCTTCCTCCAAAAATTTTAATTTTTGGTGTTTAAAATTTGAAAAAAAAGTTTTTTAGTGAAACGCACTAAAAATTCAAATTTATAGAAAAAAATTTTTATTCAAAGGAGTATAAATTTATCGAAATACATTTAAATGGGTCCCTGCTAACACATCGCTTTTATTGTATTGTGTTGGAAAAAATAAAAAAAAATTATTATACAATAACAAGAATGTTGCCTGCAATCCTCTTTTTATTTATCGAGTAAAATCAAACAATATTTTCAATTCAATAAGTAGTTACGGTAAATTTGCTCTTTTATGATGTATCTTGAACTTATTTTACATCAATAGAAATGAAACATTTTTTTTATTCAAAATATTTATAAATCACATTTATATAATTAAAAATCGAGTTTTGATTCTAACATTTTGATCAAATCCATGCAACGACTCACTTGCATATAACATCAATAATTTGTGACGTTTTATATTGTTATTTTCCATACCTTTTATTGGTTTTCACTTTATTAGCACATCATTACGTCCATTTAAAACGATTTAAATAATTTCCCGAACAAATATACGACGGCTTTGATGAAATATATGCCGAATCGCGACAGTTCAACGCCAGCATAAATAACATTATTTAAACAATTACCCATGCAAAAAACACTTTTCCGCCACTTTTCAACTTATCATTATGCCATTTCTTAATTATTTATCAAAAAAAAAATCTTTAAAAACGCCTTGTTTGGCAACATCCCATATACGCTACCTTTGTTTGATTGTCACCGCGGCACCGCCAGCCGACGAGTTGACGTGTAGAATCACAGAGCACGTATACGCGCATGTACGCAACGCATGCTTCATCGCACCACTACTTTTCACACATTTCTTTGGCGCGAAAGTTGTGGAACGCGACGCTTAGGATTTTCATAAATTAATTATAAATACTTGGCGGCTTTTTTGAGTCTTCAAACAATGTTCACATTATGAATTTTTCATGCCGAAACATTTTAAGCATACACATTTGTACAATCTCGGCTCTATTAAAAAGTTATTCGTTAAAAACGAATCGGTGTCGTCCGCTAACGAACATTTTTCTGTAAGTATTGCTACTGTAGTCACCCTCACCTCTCGCAGACTACAGCCTGCAATGATAAGCGTAGTAGTTGTTTACAGCGAGTAGGTTGTGAGAGAGGGTGTGTACGTGCGTGCGTGTGTGTGTGTGCGGTGATGCTGATGATGATAGTTGGGTTTATTAATCGTGAGTAAAGATGACTCGATTCGCGTGTCACGAGCCCTGTATAACAACTATAACGCTTGACACACTTGAAAAGCTAGACACACAGCAGCGCTGCTTCTTGCACAAAGTCATAGCGCACACACGATTATTCAATGGCTCCGGCCGCGTGGATCGAGCAGCCCATCCAAGTATATTTGCCCTACGCATATTTACTCCCCGCTATTATCATTCTCATTTATTCATCATTTTTATTACTATTATTATTATCATATACTCTCGCAAAACTCTAAACAATAACTGCGCACGCAGTATCAGATTAATTACCTCCTTCTCTTATTCTTCTTCTTATTATAATAATCGTCACGATGCGCGACAATTTATCAAATTATAATCCCTGAAATGAAACGCGTTTTATAATAATTAAAACTCTGTTTGAGACCTCTTAATTTAAATGGGAGCGAGTATCTGTTGCGTATACGTATACGCATATATAAACAAAGTTGGTCATATGAGCGAGCTGCAGGGTACGTACATATAGCAAACAAAAACGCAGAATAGCTTTTCAAGCACGAAAAACCGCATTGAGTAGTTTTGCTTAAAAAATGTCGGCTGCGCAAGCTTCATGTTTGAATTTCACAATCATCATTAAACATGTAACACGTATTGTTCCACTCAACAGTACATTGTCACGATGGTTTTGATTTTTTTTTTTTTTTTTTGTATAGTACTATCGATGTTGTGCCTTTGTTGCAGTTTTTCATTTATTAACGATGTCGCCAGTTTGTAAAATAATGTGAGAGAATCATAAAATGAATACAGTCGCGTTAATTGTTTAATTAAATATAATTTGTTAAATTTGTCAAAAAATTATGCTCGAAATCGATGACGATTCTCGGTTCGGAACCGAATGATTTTTATCATAACATATAGTGAATCTCGAAATTTCACTTAAAAATAAATGTGCTGGCAGTTAAGATATGATACAATATATGCATACCCTATAATATATTTATGATAGTTTAAAAGCCATTCGCTAAGTTGGCGTTGGAAAATTCTCAACTATATATATAGCACAGATGAATAAACTCACGTCTGTTTCGATATTGTAATGGAAATCCTTTTTAACTCGTGAATTTTACTGTCATTATCATATTCACTGTCGAGAATGAATTAGCCGTAAATCATGAAAACTTGTAGAGTTTAATAAAAATTGATATCTTGAAAGATTTATAACACAAAAAGTAATAATACCAAGTAACTATATCGAGTTGAAATTGATTCGGCGAATGTCGGCATTTTTTTCAATAATCTCGCTACTTGACTGCAGCAGAGTAATCGACTCGATTACAACTCCAACGAGGAAATGATGATGAAAAAAAAGTGGTCGCGAGTCGCGAGACTCAGTGCCGTTGAATCATCATCATTAACTATTTGGTAACCTTCGGAGATGGTGCCCCATGTCGATAATTTGTGATTGAAAAATAGTAAAACGAGAATGGATCTACAAGAGCTAGTAATAGTACTAGCGGGGTCTGTTTTTGAAGGGCGGCTCGGAGTGGAGCAAGTTGGTCCTAATCTCGGATTTATCGCGGGGATCAAGATTATTCTCATGATCCGGTGTACCGGTGCCCCCTCAAGCTACGCCGCCAGCAGCAGCAGCAGAAGCGACAACTGTCAGCGAGGCCGGTAATCTCGGGTTAATCGTGACAAATTATGGGCCCGTACAATATGCGCGCGCGGGCCTCGTTTATTATATAATGCAATAATGGCATTACCTACGTACATGGCGTTTACACACGTAAAAAATACTACGAGTGTAAATACCACGATGATGATCCGGAAGGAATGAATGAGGAGGAGCAGCAGCCAGGTGCTACTTGACTCGAACCAGGGTGCCGCCGCAGCAGCGTCGCCGACTCGTCGTCATTTCCGTTGAGTCGACAAATCACGACTCGCGACAATACATTCTCACAATTATTACCCTCTTTGTTGTTGATAAATCTTGCATTAAAAAACAATTATTTTACTACAAACTTTTTTCACGCCGATTTTCTCGATTATTTTGCATTGACTGCAATTTATTTGAATTGAATCGTAAGATGTGAAAATTTTGCCATTTTTTTTCATGTATGAATATTGAAACATTTTCATGAATTTTTTAGTATACTCGCAGTTAAAAATTGTTTTCTAATAAGCACCTGGAACGTGCTCCATTTTTCTCAATTATTCCCAATAGGGGATATATCGTCGGTTCGGTAACTGAACAAAAATTGACACGTATATTTTTTCATTTATGAATAAATTGATACAGAGTATTGATAGAATTGATAGCTGTAGATACAGAGGTTTTAAAAATCTAGAGTGGGGAGGTGTGACGTCAAATTCATATAAATTTCTATTTTCTTGGACGGTGACGTCACTTGTGTTCATTTTTTGAAAACTATTTGGTTTACATCTAAGGTGCATTCGTACATTTTTTCGAAAAAAGTTCCCTATTGGAAATAGGAGAAATTGAGAGAATACCAAAGTTGGCTGTTTCTACCTTTTATAGTATTAGCACTGCTCGTATTACACAAGTTTCTCAAAGCTTGTAATGTTGTAATTTCTAAATACCAAATGGTATTGATCATAAAATGAAAATAATTTATGTGCCATTATTGTTTGCCCTTGTTACAACACTGTAATTTTTCTCGCTTGTCGATTAGGCAATACCGCATTAGAAACACCTGTCTACTACGTGTACGCTTTAATAATAAGAAACAATCGTTGATGGAGATTTTCAATGGATTGTAAAAATGTACAACAGACTAGATACGGGCAAAGTGCTCCGCACGCAAAGTGGAGGAAATACTAGACGCTTACACTGTTTGCACTGCTTGCACTGATTATTGTTATAATAATTATATTCAAGGTTAGAGAGCGAGTAATCTCGCGTGGCGCGCGTGACATGAGATTTAATAAATACGTACATACGTAGTATATACGTATAATATACTCTAAAGCCAAGCCCGAAGCTCGTCTGTTTAGGTAAGATATTTGGGCTCGCAAATATTTGGAGAAGGTTCTATATTGCTACAGAGCAGCCCCCGCCCCAAAGCAACCACTACACTGGTACACCGCTCCTCTACTTCTACTATATCGACTCTCGTTACACTCTCCTCCATTAATAACGTCCTAATGACGTCGACACCACCTCCTCTTATTCTACAATCATTCCCCTGAACATGATGAACAATAATTATTATTGCAAAACATGCACGCGAAACAAGACCTACCATCGTCTCAACTAACCAGCGGTAAAAGTGGCCAGGGAATAAAATCACTTGTCAATACGTGCTTCATTTCCCCCTTTCGAGCCGTGACAGGTGGAGAAGCTTCGAGTACCAATTGGCTCGATAAGACGCCACAGGTTGAAATTTGCTATCTTTAGCCTTTCTTTCTTTCTCAGCATTTTTATAAACAACACATTTCATGATTTCAAGGAAACTAATATCATTTCACAGACGTTCCGAGCTCATTGATCACATTAATCTATCCATCGTAAATGAGTCTATTGTCACGAAACGCATTATTTATAAAATATACCTACGCAATTTAATGTATATCAACTTAAAAAATAGTCTCGTAGTATAGACATTGTAATATATTCCTTCGAGTTTCGACAACGCGGAGACGTAGTTTTACAGGCGTTTTACGAGCCGTAAATTCGAGGTCAATAGAGACGTCGAGTGTTGATTTGTCTTCTTACAAGAGTTGCCACCACACACGGTACGGCATGAAAGACGCCGGCCGTAAAAAACAAAACAATCGGAAATAGGCTTATCCCTAATATTCTCTACTCCGCTTTCCGCACCAATACTTGGCAAAAAAAGAAAATATGTGCAAAATTGCTAGTTAGGCTACACCTCAGCCCTAACGCTGGTATAAAGGGAAAACGTACAATATGAGTGTAGTAAATTTGGCGCCATGTATGTGCACACAACATTACCCAAGTTATTAGAGCCGGTACGAGTTTGAGAAAAACGCTTTGGGCAAGTTCGACAAACAACGTAAAAGCCAGTAAAAGCTCGCCTCGTGCGTGATTTACTGCTCGGCGAACTCTCTCATCGTTTCAACTTGTGTCGTCATCTTGTCCCTATAATTTTCCTCATTTAATTTTATCTTTATTCCAAATACTACAAACATCATTAAGACGCTAAATTTCGCAATTTAGCGTGCCCCGACGCGCATCACGCCGCGTAACAATAGATTTATTATTGAATCAATATTAGTATATTGTGCGACTAGTTGGAGAAGGAGAACATTCCACGAGCGTGGAGTTTGCCGCGCGAGCGTAGCGAGAGCGGTAAACACGTGAGTGAAATGATTCTCCTTCGACCACTAGTCGCACATAATACTTTATTCAAAGACCGCAAGGAATATGTGATTGAGGAGGACAAACAATGGGTTACCTGACTGATCTCTCACTTTCCTAAAAACCTATCATGCGTTTTTTTCGTGTTGTTTTTCACTTTTTTACTTGTTTACGGTTGTTGACGTTCGGTTGTTCACGTCGCGTTTACTTTGAGGTTATGGCGCGCAATCACGCGGATTCGATCAACATCGATTATAACTCCGCCGTCACAATCGAAAAATCCAATATGGTCGCCTCGGGAAATATGAAATTGACATTTGTTTCATACGTGGATTTCAAATTCTCCGCGGCGGCCATATTGGATTTATTGAATGTGACGAAGGAAGATTCAGCTATACCGCTTTACCACATCGATAAGCAGGGCCGCCATGTTGTATCAGCTGATCACAGCGTGGGAGAAGTACGTACTTCTCCCACGGTTTAGCGTGAGAGAAAAACTTTCACGTTAACAGTCAGGTAATTCATCATTTCTCTAAATCTTAGCAGGGGTCCGAAATTACATATTCCTTGCGGGGGTTGAATGAATACTATTATTATTATTATTATTATTGTTGTTGTTGTTGTTGTTATTATTATTGTTGTTGTTGTTGTTGTTGTTGTTGTTGTTGTTGTTGTTGTTATTATTATTATTATTATTATTATTATTATTATTATTATTATTATTATTATTAGTTGTTGTTGTTGTTATTATTATTATTATTATTATTATTATTATTATTATTATTATTATTATTATTATTATTATGATAATATTTATTGTTAACTGATGGCTAAAAGTAGCAACGTTGGAATCGGAGTAATCGGTATAATGGAAATGAGGATGAGGAATAAGGAGTGTTGTTTCCTGTCGGGCACGTGGGTGCTCCAACACGAAAAAGGGTTCAACTTGGCACCGGCTACTCTACATTACATGATATTTATTATAAGCTTAATCGAGATGAAGGCGCGTGGCGATGAACCATAATTATACTTGAAATTGTGTCATCGTTTCTCTACTCGACATTGTAATATTACTCACTAGCATCAATTAAGAGTAACTTGGTTTTTTTTTAACTCTTGGCTTTTTTTTTCAGCGGCAGCATACACGCAGAGCCACGTGTACATATTGCCAACAAACAACTCGTCGCAATCAATCCTGGCATCTTATACAATGCACACGAATCCGTCAAATATCCATCGCTTGATCATTATAATATTGTTATCACATTAATACTACACTCGTGACTACTGCACGATGCGTAACCGCCAATGGTTTGAGAAAATGGTACGAGGGGTCGCTTTCAAACAAATTTTCACTTTGTTATAAATAAATTACGTTGAGGCGTCGTTTCACTGATGCTCGAAAACAGACGAGGCTATTGTGATGTGTTAGGTTAGGTTGATACAAGTTGACGCGTGGAAAGGAAAAGGGTTGAAGAAAATGGCGAATCGTACGAGTAGGAATGAGCGCGAGAGGTTAGTTAGGTGGGGGCGGGCAAGTGGTCGCGTAGCAATGAGTAAGTGAGGAAGAAAGAGGAGGAGGAGGGTTTGTACTACAATCGAGAGGGAGTGGCGCAAACATTTGCCTGCTGCCTGGTAAATTAAAAGCAAAGAAATAGTACCAAAGTGTCATTGTCGTTGGTTTTCAGTTTCGTCTTTTACGCTTCCTTTTTATTTCCTCTACTCGCGCCGCATTTCACTCCAAATTTTTGCAATCGCCACTCTCAACAGCTCTCCAACGTCCTCCTATTGCACTACAGCTCCTTTCCACGCGCTTTCTCATAGCTACAAAACCTAAAAAACTACAATTCCGAAAACTTGCTGCTGGTCAAAAAAAAAATACGCTTTGATTGCGATATTATA
This sequence comes from Platygaster orseoliae, assembly GCA_030522825.1. Classification (NCBI taxonomy): domain Eukaryota; kingdom Metazoa; phylum Arthropoda; class Insecta; order Hymenoptera; family Platygastridae; genus Platygaster; species Platygaster orseoliae. The sequence goes on from JAPYZL010140595.1 coordinate 13,178, forward strand.
GAAATTATATTATACAGGGTGTCCCAAAGTCAACAATCAATATTTCAGGGGTTTATAGTTTGTGAAATTCTAAGACAATTTTTCCTTTGCCATTTTTCACAAAACTCA
>JAPYZL010140596.1:0-11531 GCA_030522825.1 Platygaster orseoliae
TATCGACAGATTCACCATAAACGTCAAGTCAGCAACGCAAAACCATATGGGTTAGTGTGAAAAATTGTAGGCAAGCCGCTCCGCGGCTTGCCCACAATTTTCCGCACTGATCTATATGGCTCTGCGCCGCCAACTTGACGTCTACGGTAAAACTCCCGATACTCAACTTGTTGTGAAATATACTATTAAACTTTCAAGAACTTTTTGAAGTGTCTTATTCCAAATTTGCACACACTTCTTAAAGTCTCTTAGACATTTCAGAAAGAGCCTTATTTAAAATTTGAAAACCTCTTGAAGTATATTCATTGAAATTCCAAAACATTTTCAAATGTCTAAGACACTTTGTCACAGAGTGTCTTATTCAAATTTTAAAGACACTTCAATGTGTTATTCGGAGTTATAAAGAACTTTTGAATTTCCGAAAAACTTCTAAAGTTGATCTGTTTGTATTTCTAGACACTTTCAAACGTCTTAAACACTTTAGAAAGTGCCTTATTCGAAATTCGAGGACTTTTTGTACTATCTTTTTCGGACTTTCAAAACACTTAGTCACTTATCAAGTGTCTTTTTCAAACTTTCAAGATCTTCAGAAACATCTAAAGCACTTTTCAAGATGACTTACTTGTAGTTCCAAGACACTTCGGAGTGTCTCATTCCGAGTTCTTATACACTCTTTTATATCCAAAACACTCATTGAAGTGTCTTATTTTAATTTCTAAGACACTTGAGTGTGTCATATTTGGAATTCCAAGACACTTGTTAACGTCTAAGACACTTCTTGGTGTGTCTTAATAGAGCTGTGAAGACACTTTTCGAAGTCTCTTTGACACTTTAGAAAGTGCCTTATTTGAAATTCGGAAACCTTTTAGAGTATATCTTCCAAAATTCTAAGACACTCTCAAATGTCCAAGACACTTCTCAAGAAGTCTTATTTGAAATTCTAAGACACTTCGGAGTGTCTTATATGGAATTTTCAGACTCTCTCGAATATTTTAGACACTACTTATAGTGTCTTATTTGATATTCTAAGACACTTCAATGTATTTTATTTGGAATTCTAAGACTCCTTGAAATTAACAAGACACTTTAAGAGTGTTGCATTCAAATTCCAAGACACTTCAAAACGTCTAAGACACTTCTTGAAGTACCTTATCAAAAATTCAAACACGCTTCTCGAAGTCTTTGAAACACTTTAGAAAGTTCCTCATTCTGAAATTGAAGACTTTTCAAAGTATCTTTTCAGGAATTGTAAAACACTATGAAATGTCTTAGACACTTATATGAGTGTCTTTTTCAAAATCAAGATATTCAGAAATGTCTAAGACATTTCTCAAGATGTTTTATTTAAAATATAACGACTCTTTAGAGTGTCCTATAATTGTACTGTAACATTGTTGGTAAATTGAAAATTCATTACCATCAAGAACAATAACATGATTGACTGTATTGTGACATTGTGATATGTAAAAATAATACGTTGTGTTCGCACGTATATATCAAAATTGTCCTTTTTTTCTAGGTCAATGCTTTTTACTGTTTATAAAATTTATTCAAGAAATCGAAATATTCTTCTTTCTTTGTCAAAATCACTCGTCATTTCAAGTATACTGCTATTTTTATATATTTAGCAAAATAGGATTGCTGATTTTGTTGGGGGGAAGGGGGGAGGGCTCTAGCCCCCACAGCCCACCCTCTGGACACGTCACTAAGTATAGCATAACATGTTTTCATGTTTAATGACATGCAAGTAAAATTTTTCTATAAAAAACGATTCGAAATATGTTTGTTACGAATGTTTATGCCAATTTTCGGGTCAAAGTACATGAATATTTCGAAAATCGTAAGGCTTCCAAAAGGGATGTCAGCGATCCATCCAGTTCTACGATGACCACGCAACGGTCATAATGACCGTCACATGACATTGGAAAAGTAACGCCATCTGTGCGACACCACTCATGTCCACAATTTTGCATACCATTATTTCCTCGGACACCTATTAACCCAGTAATGCGCCAAACAATTCTAAATTACGGTGTACTCGATATAAAATTTGAATGAGGAGACAAAGGAAACGATCGGAGGAATAAGGACAGATATACGATAACCGAAGCGCCATCAGTACGCAAACATGACGGAACGAACCGAGTTCATAAAAATAGGCACACGTACTTTATTTCCTCGTGCATTAGTACAATAAATGTATTACGCGGGCGCGTATCGCATTCGTGTAGCGCGTGCGTGTGCGCGCATACGTCGGAATGTTCAACTTTACGCTCGGACGTGCTGCCCCGCCGTTGCGCCGAGCACGAAAATAGCCCGACACGAGTTATTTTTGCAGTGCGTCCGGTTTAATCGCGTGTGCCGTCTCAACCTTATCTCTCCTCGCCACGGCCAATAGGTATCCGTCGTTCGCATTGATGTCCCGATGAAACGAACGTCGAATTAAAGCTCCTCATCGTGTAAGTTTGCATCGCAAGGCGTAATCGCGCTCGCTAATTAACTGCGTTTCCGCGAGCCTCCCCACGGCGGTCCTAGAAAATGCGTTATTCGCGAAAACATTCTCGTCCCGCGACGCGAAGGCAAAGAGATCCAAAAAAAATCCGACAGAGGGATGTTGAATTGCGTTGGAGCGCGTGCGCGAGAGATACAAGAGAGCTATTCTTGAACGGGTTTCGCGCTGGCGCTTTTTCCTGCTTGCCTCTTTTTCTGACGCATCAGGAGGCAAAGGACAGAAAAGGGGATACCGATTCAGGAATGAGGAAGCGGTAACACAAATACTTGCGAAATGCACTTTTTCTCCGACCAACGGATTTCCTTATCTTGGAGAGAGAGATGCACCAGTGCTGCCAGATCCATTGTAGCGTGTTCCGCCAGAGAGCATTCGTTACCCGGGAAAGTTTAAAAAATAGTTTTGGCGTCAAGTCTACTCTTCAAACACTTTAAATATTGATAGTAGTTAAGATTTTTCTTTGAAATCGAAAATCCTTTATTTTTTTATCGTTTTATGTAAATCACATAATGATCTCGATCACATCGGTAACGATTAATATCACGATTAATTATCAGTATCAGGTAACTCCAGCATGACAAGTTAAAAATACCTCAATTGAGAATAAAACGTTGCCATCAACAAACACATTTTTGTTAACAAGTGGAGCTAGATGAGTTATTTTTCATCTAGATTCAAAAACCGCACAAAACAACTCGAAAGGTCAGAAAACCACAAAAAATCTTGCCCCTGTGCAGGATAATTTTTCCCTATCCTCCATGTTGAAATCCCATGCCATTTCGCGGGAAAACCGCACATCTTACAGCATGATATAAAAATACTAGGTATGCTCTTGCGCATCATTAGTAGAAGAATCAATCAAATTACTCCCAAAATTCCGCCATCTTGGGAGTATACACCAATCAAGTTTGAATTCAATTCATAATTATGACGGTATTGGGCGGTATTTTTGAAGGCGCAAAAAAGTCGCATTTTCGTCCACTGGAAGAGCATACCTGGTATTCTTTATATCATGTCTTACAGCACTGCTTTTCAATATCTTTCCATAATTGAGGTTATGAAGTACTGAAAATTCTGATGGTTAATTGAACAATTTGAATTTTATCTGAAACAAAATGTTTTTTCGCTATCTCTTCATCATTGGAGATATCAACACCACTTCCATAGGTTCTTTTTAAAAAACCAACCTCTTGGTAGATAATCCTGTTGCAAGCCCTTCCAACCTCTCTTTAGGACGGACTCTTTGCTTCTGAATATCTGCAAAATGACGAGTCATTAGTATAAGGCTCAATAAAACTCTACTACTAAAGTAAAGTTAACTTCCAGGTTTTTTTATGAACACTGTCAGTAGTGTCTAGTTCATATAGATTCCTGGATGTTTCACTAGCTCTGTTCACATGCTCGAGTCCTTTCTCTTAAAACGCTTTTGCGAGTAAAGTAGTTCTTCCACAACGAGCTCCTCTTTTCAAAATAATAACTACTTACGTACTTTAAGTAAACTTTTATTTTTACGTACTTTGGTGAACGTTTTAGTAGTTGTCCCAGAAAGAGCTCTTCACCTCAAAATAATTACTACTTACGTACTTTGGTGAACGTTCAAGTAGTCCTTCCAGAAAGAGCTCTTCACTTCATAATAATAACTACTTACGTACTTTACGTAAACTTGTACTTTTACGTACTTTGGTGAACGTTCAAGTAGTTCTTCCAGAAAGAGTTCTTCACGTCAAAATAATAACTACTTACGTAGTTAAGTATTTCACGTTAAGGTAATGTTCTAGTAGTTGTTCCAGAACGAGCTCTTCTCTTCAAAATAATAAGTCAAAATCTCAACAAGCCTATGTACCACACTTTGGTGAACGTTGGCAGAGGTGCCTGATTCCAGTAGATGCCTGGAGGTTGCGCTGACTCCATTTACATGCTCAAGTCCTTTCTCTGCCTTTCTCTTAAGAACAACCGTGCAACCAAACGGTGAATCGGTATCCCCTATATAATACGCGCATCGCAGAGATGCACTGAGATAGGATCCAACATCCACTGCGCGTTTCTATTTGCCCGGTTTTCTCTCGTTGGGCGCACACGTCCTCCTACCACTCGCTCTTGAATTGTACGTCTGGAAATGATTAAACGTTAGTGCATGCATACAAGTGATGAAAGCGAGTCACATGTGTGCGGCTTAACTTGGCAGTGTGTTACCGTCCGTTTCGATGAACATCAACAGTGCCGTGTGTGCTCTCGTTGCGTTCGATGGGGCTTTGAAATCGTGCGCGACTTTTCGGTTTATGGATATCACCATGTTGGGGACCGCACGCAATTTTAGGTACCGATACACTTACGTCGGTTTCCCTTACGCGGATTCTTATTAGGTCTGCAATTACATCTTTGCGTTTATCTCTACGCTTTGTCCGCTTTTTCTGCTTCCCTCGTAGTAGTATGTACTTCTCTCCACCCCCCCCCCTCCCCTCCGCCCCCCTTTCCACCCTCACTCCATGTACCGCTTGTTTACCGTCGAGTGATTCTTTCATTTCTCTCTCTCTCTCTCTCTCTCTCTATCTCGATATTCCTTTACTGAACTTTATTTTCTTTCCTATGCATATATTCGTCCACGATTTGTTGATTCGCTCGCCAACTCGGGTGTGACTTTGCTGGTGCGAAGGTTCATTCTGGTGGATTTTTTTTTTTCGTGGTAAAATAATGACGTCGATGTTGGAAAATAGTTCCGAAAAAGTTGAAAAGTAGGAGTACTTTGGTGGAACGGTCTTGATTGATGAGAATTGGAAGCTTCGTTGTCGTGACACTTCTTGATTATTTTTCGTACATCACTGAGATATGATATGAACATGAAATTAAATCCACTTTGATAACCGTTTAAGGATAACAAATAACGTGTGACTAGGTGTACACTTGTTCAGCCTTTTACAATGTGAATCATGCGTACGCGATGTAGAGATACTTTTTGGATTAAATGAGAATGAAGGCAGGTTTTACAGTTTGTAAGGATCTATTCTGCAGCGTTGGTTCTAAATTTGTCCAAGTTATTTTTGGATGCACGTTTTTTGCGAATTGGAAATTTCGGTTCCTTGTGGGATTTGTGTCAGGGTGATTTTTCGTGAGAGGGAAACGAACGATGTTTTGATTGATCTTGCAGAAGTCAGGTCAGATCTCAAAATTTTTGTACTTGACATTATAGTGGAAGGAGTAAAGATCGAAATAAACACTGGAGATCATTGCAAGATTTCAAATAATTTGAATGCATAATTCGAATCCTGAATTTTTCGATCATTGAAATCCATTTACCCGGATTATAGATTTGAGGAATTTTGTTTTGCAGAATCAAAAACTCAAGGTTTTATATTTCCGGATCTGCTTCTAAAATGTACAAAGTTCGAGGTATTGAAAGTCTCAAGTTGGACCTTGCTAGATTTCATAGATTACGAAAATAAGTTTTCGAATTGTTTGAATTGCAGTGATTTCGAAAATGCAAGTTGTTACGGATTCCAAGTTTCAGATTTTTAGAATCATTCAAAATTGATTAAATTTTGAAAAAAACATATTTTTTATTTATAAATGATAACATGTTATGTTAATGTGATAGGAAATTTAGATGGAGTCAAAAATTTTAAAGAAAAACTTAAAAATGTCTTAATTTTGAGAGTTTCAACATGCCCAACTTTTGTTTTAAATTTTCAATAAAAATTTTGATAAGTTTGGTGAATATGAAAATTTTAAATTATGATACCTTGGAATTTTCAAAGTACTCATCTGGTTCAAAACTTTGGAACGGTCGTAAATTTTAGTTCTTTATATAACGGTTATTTAATTTTAATATCGAATTTCCGTTATTAAAATACTTCAAAAATTATAACTGTTAAAGGATCACACTTAAAAGTAAAAATTCTCTAATTACTATACTTTGAATCTTTGATATTGCTGAACTTTTTATTTTCTGAAATTTTATAAGTTGCAATCATTGAAAAATTGAGCTTCCGATTTTTTTGCGACTCTTCAAAATATTTAATTTGAAGCTTTTGATTCTATAATCTAAGATTACGGAATTAGCGAAATGAAAATCTAGATTGCATTTTTCTGGACCTTCTGATATGTCAAAAATTCAAAAAATTTAAAGTCTCAAATCAGTCTTTACGCAGTTTCATAAATTAAAAAGAATTATCTGAATTTTTGAAACTTTAATTGTATTTAAAGAAAGATTAATCACGAATTATGAATTCAAGATATTCATGATTCGGAACTTCATAAATTCATCGAAATTTAAACTTGCGAAATTTCATAATTTCGTCAACAAAGTATTAGACTTTTGAAAATTTTATAACTGCACGTTGTCAGTTTATTTAAATGTCAGAAATTTTGAAATGAGAATTCTGAAATGTCAAAATTTCGAGAATTACGAAATCCAATACTCTAAATGTGATGAATTCGTTCAATTTCAAAATTATAACTTCTAACAGTTCAGAATTTTCGAAATTCTCAGGAAATTCGACATTTTGTATTATTGATCGTAAGTTTCCGTTTTTTAATTACGATTTATTGATTTGGATATTAAAATAAAAAAGTGTTTTAACTCCGAAAATTCGAAAGTGTTTCAACAAATCCTGAATCCTTAAAAGGTTCACGATATAAAATTTATGAATCATTTTATTGAATAACTGAGAAACTTCCAAAAAAATTTAACTATTTCTTTCTCCAAAATGTCTAAACTCCGGAAACTCGGAAAACTTTTCAAATTTCGAATTAAAATTATTCATCAGATATTCGAACTTCGAATAATAATAATGAGTTGACATTCTTACGAACATTATTGTAAATCTCACTAAATTTCAACAATTAAGTTTAAGGATATGAGATTTTCAAAAACATTTACTAAATTATCAAAGCTGAATAAATAATTTTTTCATAAAGTAATTTTTTAAAGTAACAGCACAAATTTTTTTTTATAAAAAAAAAATTTCTTCGAAAAATTAGTAAATATGTGAATCTGCATGTAAATATCTATAGAAAAATTGTTATGTTTATGTTTATTTGTTTCAATACAGAAAAAAATATTACTGAAGTGCTTTTTTCAAGGTGAAAAAGACATAAATATTTTTTTATTAATCAAAGTGCGATTTACACTAGTTTAAAAATTTTTCATTAGCTGCGACTTCCTCTGAGAAAAAGTTTCCTAGACTAATTTTCGATAGCTAAGTACGAAAATATAAATAATTCACTATATAAAAGAAGTTTAAAAAAATTACTCATCGTTGAAAACGCACTTTTTTTACTTTCAGTGGCTGTAACTTTAAAAATACTATTCTGATCCAATAAAGCAGTATATCACCGTAGAAATAAATATATATTATGTTAATAAAGTCGATTGCTATTCACATTTAAAATAAATAAGAAAAACACGTTTTTTTTCAAATATTTCGAAATACTTCTTTGGAAAAATAAATGACCGATATTACTGTACTAAGTGAGTAGATGAAAGAAAGTAGTGTAAAAAAAAGGTATATTTTCCATGTATACTAGAGTTATCAACAGATTAAATCCAAAATATTTTCGGCACTGTTAAAAAAATCTTGTAATTTGTACTATAAATTAAGGAAAAATTACTATAATCAAGGAAAATTGACAATTTCATGTCATTTTTTAATATATTACAGTATATATAGTGATAAATATATTTATTTTTACCATGTGGTATAGTAAAACGTCAAATATCGAAATTATAAGTTGATGTATTGTAAAAAATACTAAACATATTGTATTTTTTATTTTAGTAAATATTATTTCTCAATATACAAGATATGGCAAATTATCTTACATTATCATAATTTCTATATTTTTTCATAAGTATTAAAATAAATACTATACAATATGTCAATGACTACAATACGAATATTTTGAATAAATAATACTGTTATAGTAAAATTTACTATATTTCATCTTGTTCCCCCTTTACTATATTTTTTAGTATAAAGTACTAGATTTTTTTTCCAGGGCTACGGCCCTGGTTACAGCATCATGAAAACGTGGATATACTCATACATTATGATAATATAGTTATTATTCGGTATTTCACCGATACAATTCAGGAACGCGATAACATAAATTCCGCAGTAAAACATATGCATCTTATTCTAAAAAATCATGTTACCTCAGCTTACAGATAAGCCTTCTATTTTGGGAGTTATCGTGAACTCATTCAGCACTAATTCTTTACCGCGGGCATTCGTTTCAGTATACTGAAATCATTTAAGAAACGCGTGCAGACGAACCAGAATTGAATCTATTTACACGGATGATTACGAAAGTATTTGTGGGTCAAACTTCCTTCCAGGCTAATTCGTTTTCTGAAGAAATGATAAAATGCATGTAACGTTGATCGACTGGCAATAGAAAAAATAAAATCTGGAGCGTTATCTATTATAAAATGTTGTACTGTGAACGATTGAAAATTCGTCGTGATTTAAAAATTCGCAAAAATGAAGTCTGGATTAAAAGTTTAAAGTTAAAAGTTCTAATAATTGTAGTAATTTTTCTATGCATTTTTTGAAATGTTTTTTAATAAATAAACAAAAAATTAAACGTATTTAGTTGAACTTTATGAGCCAGTCATACGTGCATTGTATGAAAAAACGAATTTTTCTCAAAGCAATGAAGTCATAACTCTCTCAGAAAATGCATTGATTTTTTACACTTCATGTGACGCTGAATGGAGCAAAATTATAAATAAACGTTCGTTTGAGGATTCATTTTTCTTCTTATCTTTAACAGTGATTGATTGATAACGGAGTATAAATAACCGATTGGAGTGATTTTGTTTTCTGGAATTGGAGGTATTTAAATCTCACAACTGATGTAAACTTTGCGAAAAATATTGTTTTGATTATGTTAATTCTGGCTGAGTCAAAATAAATCATCGCCAATGAAGTAGAAGTTTCCTCGAAAGTACTTTGTTTGCTGTTTGAAATGTTTAATACCAATTAAGTACAATGAACTACTCTTGAGCGACTCGTGTTTTTTAAATCATTGCATACAAATCGTCTATGTTTAACTGTACTTTGGATATTAAGACTTCGAAATAATATTATATTATAAATATGTTATATTATATAAAATTTTATCACTATATTTTGTAAAAACTATAATTAGTTAGGACTATATCTTTTTATATAATAAAAAAATTTCATCTCGCTGACTCAGTTTAATGGTAGGGCATGGACAATGGTAGGGCATAAAAAGTTTTACAAAACTGAACTTCTTATGTCCTACTATAGATAGTAGGACCCTCAGGGCCAGAAAAAGCTTAGCTCATCTACTCGATACTTCTTAAATATATAATATTATCACCCTACATCTTCCTATATTATAAAAAGAAGTTGATCGACGTTGATCGAAGTTAATTTCACGTTGTGAAACTTCTCATGTTCTACCATAGTAGGACCCCTGGGGCAAGAACCAGCTTAGCTCACCTACTCGATACTTCTTAAAAATGAATCAAGTTCTATCTTCTTCTTTTTTGATGATTCTTTTTCCAACATTTCAGTTAATTTTTTTTTGATAAGTATTTCTGAATAAATCATAAAAATTCGATCTTTCAAATCATTTGAAAAAGATAGTAATTATAATATTAAACAAAGTGCAAAGTCATTGGTTTTACCAGCTACCGAAATCAATTGACAATATGGAGTTACTAAAATAATAATATAAAATTACCTAATACAAAACGGATTACAATAACTAACGCAAATAATAAAGTTTAATAACATTTTTTGACAACCATTGACTACTCTTAAATTACACTTCTTTCCAGTTTGTTAGACGAAACTGAAAAACCGATTTGATTGGTTCAAATGTTTTTGATTTTTTAGTGTACCAATTTTTTTCCCGTGCAATTAACAGTCCCAACTTATGAAAAAAAGTTAGTTATTTCATACCGTGAAAGAATTTGAAGAGACTTGAGATATTATTGGTTTTTAAATAATAATAAACTTTGCGTGAATTGATGTTTTTTTTTTTTCGGTTAATGCAAACATTAACTGATGCGTTAAATTTCGGATTACAGGTGGCTGTCACTTATTCACGCCAAACCGGGAAAAACTCTTGGCCGACATTATTTTGCAACATGATTGCAAAGTCACTGTTCAATCATCTAGCGTCATTACGCTAAAACCAGAGCCTTTTCTGCCATGCTCTTTTGGTGAGACATTGATTGTGCTTTGGAATTTATAATTTAGATCGTATTTTGCGGAGCATTCGATAAAGCATCTTCAGGTCGTTTTTTTTTCGTTTTTTTCACTCCATTTTTTTCAATGTGATTAAGGTTTTTCACGAAAAACTTCTATGCATGTTAATTTTTGATGTACTTATTACTTAAAAATATTAGGTAGGCGTATAAATTCCGAATTTTCTCTAAAGTAATTTACGGACTTGTTTTCAAATATATATGTATATTGAAAATTTCATAGATTTTATTGGATTTAAAAAACTTTTTACAAATTTTTCGAAATCTTCTTTGGAGCTTGTTTGAAATTGTTGAGATTTTGTGATTTTCAAAAAATATTAAATATTGATATAAAAATATTGATTACTTGTCGAGTTCCATCTACAAATAAATGGAAAATGAAAAATGTGGGAAATGTTCAAAAACTGATAGAATCTAATACGAACGTTTACATAAAGTTTTCATACATTATGTTAAGTTGAACTAAGTAAAAAAACACATCTAGATCGAAGAAAAAATATGAAAAAAATTAGCATTGTTAAAAAATAAATAAACGGAAAAATCTAAAAACCTGCCCCCGAATAACCTGTTTTTTCACGTAATTTCTTGGCATGATGACTGAAAATTAATTCGAAAAATGCCAAAAATAGATTCAGAACTCTTGTCTGGTACAAACAAATAGATATTTATGCTATAAGGGAGTAAAAGGATGATTCCAACGAGTGCAAAGTTTGGGCACGAGCGAAGCGAGTGCGCAATCGCACGAGTTGGAATCATCTTTTTTGTCTCGTGTAGCATACA
>JAPYZL010140599.1:0-10464 GCA_030522825.1 Platygaster orseoliae
TACGAATATTTTTTATTTTTCCCCCAAAAAACGATTTTGAAGAATGTGACTGCAACTACGTTGGCTTTTTACGATAACTAAATCTCGGTGATATTTACATAAAGTTCATGCAATTATAGAAAACGAGTTATACACGCAATTCTACTAATTCTCTGTAGGTTTAACAACTAAAACTTTCTACTCGAATCGACGATTGTATTTTGGTTCCTGCAACTAAAGTGGTAATGTTGTTTTAAAAACCTTTCAACAATTACCCTAATCAAGTTTTTCGAGTGCTTACAACTCCGAAAGACAGAAACATGGTTTCACTGACTATCTACTCGGTTGAAATAACCAATTTTTTGAAGTATGACAACGACTCAAGAATTTGTTGACTTAATATAAAGTTAAAAAAAACCATATACTTTTCCAAAAATATGATAACTGTCACAATAAACAAAATTTATGAACAATCTGTAATTCTTCGAATTACTTATAAAACTATCGACTATTTAGAAAATTTTCAAAGTTTTCATATTCGCTTAAAATTTCGAAATTTTGAACATGATAAAAACTATTTTGAGATTCAAGTTATATTAAAGCAATCAGAAAATTCAGACATCAAATTAGAAGATCATAAAAATCGTTGGTCATTACGGTTTGGACTTTATGGTCTCTTACCGAATAGGGCATCCATAATATAAAGACTTTATACATTTAACCGTAATGGTGGTAGAATTTCAACGTTTGAATCAAATGTAGTCGTAAATTTTTTATCGAAATGTCACACAAAAGAAAAGAACTTGTCTGAATGATTTCTATTGAGACTCATATACGATTTATCTAAGTTTTTTGCTGTGTTCATTTAACAGTACTAATTTTTGCGCGGAAAAAAAGGCAAAGGCGTATACGGGCCGCACCTGGTGAGTTCCCAGCCACGAGAGATCAACGGACAAATGACACGCGATTTCCTTCACAAACTGCTCCGAGCGACTCGCGATTAATGCTTTTACCCTGGCGTTTCTTAGGGAAACACATTTTCTTTACAGTTTCTTCACTTTTTTTACTTCGTTTCTCGTGAGATAACGAGCTGGAAGTGAATCTTTTTGGAACAAAGAGTCCTTTCAAGGGTTTTTGTATATACAAGTGATTAGCTTCATCTAACATAACCTGTGTACACTCAACAGATCGTTTCCCTCACTTTTCCGAAGTTCAAAAACATATCAATAATTGAATTTAGAGAAATTATAGTTAATGGAAATCACATTATAGCAACTGAAAGTTATTATCTCAAATGTCTCAATTTTTGTAGTGAAATAGAATTCGAAGAGGTCTGAAGAAAATGCTAAAATGTCTTGGAATTTTGTGATGAGACTATTTACTTTGAAAGTAAAAAATGAACGTTGAATTTTTTTGGTTTGAAACTCGTTGTAAGACACGAGATCGAGTTCCGAAGAGCCGTAAGATTAACAGTGGTATCGCCATTCTTTGTGCTAACGAGGGTGGAAACCCTCGACGGGATGAACTCACTCAAGGATTTCTGCACCTTTCTTCCCCGGTCTGCCATTACGTGGAATGAAATTTTGCAAATCACCGCGTTAGATTGGCGTTGTTTCCCAACCCCTAAGCCTTTTAAAACTTGGATGATTCGGGATATCGCACTGCTCGCAAGTGAGACTTTCCCATGCGCACGTTGCATGTATTATTGCCGTATATCTTGTGATTCATCGAGTTTGTACGATCTGTGTTTTTGGAAAAATCAACCTGCATAGTGTAGTTGAATAAGGTGTGATACATCGGTTGTGGAAAAACTCCTTGGAAAATGTTTTTCTTAAATTTTCTTCTAAGAAAACAGCTAATCACCCAAAAGTTGAGTATAGTGTTATTATTAGTTTTTAATGTATTTCCGGAAATTTTTTCGAATTTATTTTTCCAATAGTATTCTAAAAAGTATTTAACATCAATTATTTGAAAAATTTACCCCTCTATAGCAGCCTTTTTGTTGCCGTTGCCGTTGCATGTTACTAAATTTACACCCCTACAGCAGCCTTTTCGTTGCCTTTGCCGTTGCATGTTACTACATTTACCCCCCCTATAGCAACCTTCTTAAAAGCGCGGCGAAAGACGTCAAAAATACTAAAAGAATTTGGATTATATAAAGTATTGTTTACTGAAAAATCTAAACAAATACGCACGATCTATAAAATTTAAAATTCTAGATAGTGGAATTCTGAAACAATGCATATAAAAATTTATGGAAGTACTAGAAATCAATAAGAATATTATAAAACGCTACAGAATTTTATGAACTCTTCAAAAAGTACGAAAATTTACAAAACCTATAAGGTATTCAAACTCTATGTAGATCTAATTTTCCAAGACATCTTTAAAAATACTAGAAATCTTACGAAATTAGAATTCTAGAGCAACAAATTATCGAAATCTATATGGCAATGTACAAAAAATTAGAAATTCTTAAAAATCAGAAAATAGTGATTTTTTGGAAATGATCAAATATAAAAGATCTCCGAGAATACTCTTTCGAAGCCGGAAAATGAGCACTCTCGAATCGTACGAAAAGTAAATAAATATATTGCCATAAATTTACGATGATACCCCCAAAAAATCAGTATTTAACGAAAAATACACTCAAGTCGATTAAAAAATCGCAATTACGTGTAATTTCACATGCAATGCAAATTTTTCGGTTGATTGAAAATAACCATTACTTCATTTAAAATTGCCAAACATCTGACAACAATTTAATCACGGATAACATACGATAGTTTCTATCAAAATCAGGTTCGATAAATGTTAATATGCGTTAGTTTCTATGAAACATTAATTTGCTTGGAGTTAAAATATATGCCTTTAGCTCAAATACAGATTTGTTAATAGTGTGATGTTGCGAGTATATGCAGTAGGGTGGTCCTTATTTTGACATTTTTGAATTTCAATCGACGCACCCCCCTTAAAGTTTCCAAATATAAAAAAAGTAAGAAAGCCAAAATTTGAGGTAAATTGAAGCAAATTAATCTGTGCCTCAAGAGTGATAAAATTGAGTGAAAATAGCAATTTTTATGAAAAAACCATATTTACGAAAAAAATTGTGGCATTTTAAAATTTCAATCAATTTTCGATTTTTTTATGTCGTTGTAATCGCTAGAGATGCCCGAAACATAAAAAAAATCCTCAAGCGTCTGCATCAAGAATTACAAGTTTGATCCACACATCTATTTGAGTATTATTTTCAGACTAAAATGGAACTTTACTAAAGAAGTTAGATTTTTTTTTTTAAATTGTGGATTTTGATTTTCAATCATAACTCTGCAATATTTTTTTTTTAAATTACTCCTGAACACTTGTTAAAAATTTTTGGGTCACGGGCTAAATCACCGTGGTCCTTTGTGATGACCTGGTTTCATTTAACCCAGGACGTGACAGTAGTAACCGAATAACATTCTTGACCAAAGACAAATTTCTCAACTGTTAACAAATAATGCATTCGAAGCAACAAACGGCTCAAGTAAGTAGCTTCTTTGACCAATAATAATATTTATTTGCTTGTATCCAAACATTGACATTCGTTAACTATAAACGCATCTTATTTGATCGGAATAAACGTTTCTCTTAGTGCATTCCAACGAAACTCCTATGGCGCTATCAGCGAAACGGTATCTGCAGAGGCGTTAAGATTCTTAAAAACCACAAAGAGGCAGATTGCCAAGCGTGGTCTTAAGCCAGGGCGGTAATGGGGAGGGTCGGCCACTTTTTCCGATTGCTCGTGAACCCGGCAGCTGCTCTAATCTTTCTCCGTGAGAGGGTTCCGAGGTGTTTTGTCGCGAATAATGTCCCCGCTTGTCGCGGGCCGTTCGAGCGCGCGAAATGATCCGTCGAGCGTGGATCCGACAAAAGTCGTCCCGGCAGAAGGGAGCGAAAAATGGTCGCGCTTTTATTAACCCTTGAAGGCGTAAAAAAACTGAGAAGCGAGGGAGGATATAAGGTTCCTCAGAGAGTTCGCAAACGATTATCCGAGTTTTAAAACAAACTCTCAAGTGGCTGCAAAGTCTTCTGTGAATTAGAGGGTGCTGGGCAGAGTTCTGGAGTAGGGGTATAAAAGACGCTCGACCGTATGAAAATATGGTAATTTGAGTATCGTAATAGTATATTTCTTCACTAGTGTGGCAAATTTTTGTTCAACAAATATGCGAGATGTAATCAGATGAGTTAAAAAATTGTTTCACACTAGTCAAGGACTATATTTTATTCAACATTATTTATTATTATTTTCTAAGAAGTAGAAAAAATGGTAAAAAAAATTGGGAACGTTATTAAAATAATGCTAATAACACATTTTTTTTGCTTTTTAGTTATTCAATACTTTTTTTTGTACTCAATAGTTCGTTTTCTCTACATGCTAGGGGAGAACACTCGATTACCATTTTTTGAGATGCTTGCGAAGCGAGATCGATTACATGGATTTGCGGTTATAAATGATTCCTTCGTGGGTCTGTAAAATGTCGCGCGAGCCACGTAATGCCAATAATCTTGACGGTATGCTAATTCCACCGATGCATTTATAACCATGAGCCCCGAGGATCCCTCTTGACGTGTCGTTTTCGCTTGACGTTTCGCCCAATAACTCTTTGGGATGTTCGATATTTAATGGACAGAATTCCACTGTTTCAGTGAGTGAAACTGAATAATTGGTTCGTTAGAGTAAACCACAAATATAAAGTGATTTCTCTTTTAACTACGTTTTTGATCATTTGTGGAAATAAATCGAAACAGCCATGAAAATAGAGTTAAAATAATAACAAACTGGAAAAGTTTATAACGTTTTTCATCGAAGGTGATGGGTTGGTGATCGAAAAATCCTTGGGTGTATTGGATAAGGGTGGAAACTGTGCGAAGCTAACTCGGAGAGAGCCGATCATCGACCTTAAGCTATCCGGGATTAAATCTTAATTATCCTAAGGCAACACTCGCGCATACGAACAATAACTTAAGCCCTCCAGGCGCGAAGGATCTCGGGACGGAGGACCTAACTTGGGACGGATCTACTTAATCCGGGCTACGTCTTGTTCGAATCTTTGTATTCAGCTCTCGCGTAGCTCCCAAGTCGCTATTTTCATCAGATTTCGGCATTTCCGACTTTTATTGCAGTTATTTCCAACATTTATAACCAAAAAGTACCTCGAAAATGTCGTTCAGTTGAACCACTTTCAGTGTTCATATTTTTAAATAAAACCTCAAACATAGTAAAAATATAATGTTCTCAAAAATATTATTGGATCTTATCTCACCTTTTCTGAAATCTTCAACCGATAACAAACGCGATCAATATTAATTACATTGACACGTTCCCAAATACAAGAGAATCGCGTAACTCGTGAAGGGGCGAGAGGACGGGGTAGAGGGGAGGGTGAAAAGGCATTTGCATATTATAAGTAGTACAAGTTACCGAGGCCGATATCATCAGCAAGGGACCTCGTTACTCCGTACATGCGTACGATTCGAGCGTGGTAACTACCCCTTTCCGTTGCCATTATAGCCGTCTATAATGCGCCACCAACCGCCAAAGATCCGCAAAGGCAATTTCCTACGTACTCGAGCATCGCGAGATTATTGACATTGATTTTCCAAAATATAATGAACTTTCGCAACCTGCGCCGCGGGCGAGAAATTTATCGGGAAATCCGATGGCGTGTCGCGGAGGAAGGTTAATATTGGGGCATAGTACTTTTTTTCACAGTTAAGGTGGAATTATTTAAGAAAATATTTGTAATTCCGTTATTTCGTGTCATGTGACATTTGGTTGCTCAATGACACTTTTAATAACATTGAATTCTATTGGCTTGTCAGTTTCTGCGACCAGAGATTCAAATTAGGGGTGTGCAGGATAGAGAATTTCGGATGTCGGGAGAGGTAGGGAAATTTTACATGGAGTCGGGACGGACCCCGAAAATATTAGGAAATCCCGTAAATGTCGAGAAATTTCGAAAATTTCGGGAAATATCGAACATGTCGGGAAATCCCGAAAAATCCGAGAAATTCTGAAACATCTAGGGAATCTTTGAAAAGTTCGGAAAATTTAAGTAATCATGAGAATTTCAGGAATCCCGAAAATTTCGAAAATCTTGAGAAGTGTGGGAATCTAGAGAACTCAGTAATTCCGAAAAATATAGTAGTTCCAATAACTCCTCAACTATAGAAATGTTAGGATTGTAGGGAAATCTCGAAAATGTCGAGAAATCCCAAAATCCGTAGAGTATTTGAAAAATTCAGGAAACCCCGAAAAGTTCGGAAAATTTAAATAAATCACTAGAATTTCAAGAATCCTGAAAATTTCGAAAATCCTGAGAAGTTTGGGAATCTAGAGAACTCAGGAATTCCGAAAAATCTGGTAATTCCGATAACTCCTCAACTAAAGAAATTTGGGGATTGTAGAGAAATCTCGAAAATGTTGGAAAATCCCGAAAAATCTGTGAAATATTTGAGAAATTCAGGAAACCCCGAAAAATTTGGAAAATTTGAGTAATCACGAGAATTTTAAGAATCCCGAAAATTTTGAGAATATTGAGAAGTTTGAGAATCTAGAGAATCCAGGAATTTCGAAAAATCTAGTAATTCCGATAACTCCTGAGCTACAGAAATTTCGGGATTGTAGAGATATCTCGAAAATGTTGGGAAATCTTGGAAAATCCAAGGAATCTTTAAAAAGTTCAGGAAATCGCGAAAATTTGAGAATATTTGAATAAATCACGAAAATTTCAAGAATCCCGAAAATTTTGAGAATCCTGAAAAGTTTAAAAATCTAGAGAATTCGTATACATCGTGTACAAATTTTTACGATTCTTTGACAAAATAGATAATTTTCTTGCGATAGAAAATGAAACAATAAATGCAAAATAATAAATTCAATAATTAAAAGAAACAATTCAAAATTTTTTAAAATGACATACTCTATTATCAGATAATTTATAGCAAAATAAAAAAAAGTGATTTCATTTTTTTTTATTCAACGATATCTTGTTTTAAACGAGCAACGATTGAAATTTCAATAAATTTTGATAATATCAATATTTCTAAAAATTTGTACATATATATAATTATCATGAAATATTTAGCAAGTAATTCATGAATTTATAAACTTACTGAGTAGTTTATTAAACAATAAATTAAAAATTATCATATATTCTTCGATTGTTCTTTATTTCGTTATGAATGAAATATATTTCCTTAAACTCTTCATATTTCTTTCATTTTTGAATATACGAATTATTTGATTATTTAGCAGCTTTATAATTCATGTGTCGATGAAAGAAATTTTTTCAATAAACTCTAATTTTTTGTTGAATATTGAAAAGATATTGTAAAATCAAAATGTCCAAAAATGTTTTGACTATAAATATTTAGACGGTTAAACTATTGAAAACAAATAACTTAGTATTATAGAAAAATAAAAACTATTGTCAAGTCAGGAAATCTTGAACGCCCGAAAATGATAAAAATTTGTTCCAATTTTTTCAATTGAAAAAATAGAAAGTTTTACTGATTTCATTCATTTGAGTAACTTTTTCTAGAACGTTAATAGAAATGTTTGAAAATCGATAATAATCCAAAATGCCAACGAGTACGATCAACTTTCTTTTTTTAATATTTTGATGCAATGATTTTCGATTTAAAAGTAACAACTTTATTAACCCAGATAACAGAATTCATTTACATACATAAAAAAAATTTAAGCCAACTCGTGGTGGTAGAGCTCTGTCAAATTTATTTGTCAATCTAACTGCATTGGCCGGTTAAATTTGACTGATTCTCTATTGCCGCATTACTTTTAATTGAATACCTGTCAGATTTAACTGAAAATCTGTTGTATTTGACAGATTCAGTTTTAGAGAGTGACACTATGAAAAAAATGATTTTGAGATTGCCTTGATATAATATGGAGTTTTGGGTGACATCAATTTTTACTAGTTTCTTGCTACTTTGGGAACAGGTACGTTTTTCGACGCATTGTTCAAAGGCTATATCGACAAGAGTTGCTTGCGTGCCTGAGATGGCTGAGGAATGCCAGAGGACTTGCAGGAGACGATCCTACGAAGCTCTACGTTCCGCTATTCGGTTGGGAGCCTTGGATCGTTAAGGCATGCCACGGGCTTGCTTAGCGGGCAAGCTTAATTAATAAGGACGATACGCGATATCCCACTCGTAAGACGCCGGCCAGGTTAGGCTAGGATGGTCTGGGCTAAGTACAAGCGAATCCCCGAGAGAGTCCTTTGTTGTCGGGAGGGCCAGGACGCGAGGCTCGGCACTTTAACCCCCGTCACGAGGAATTTTCTTCAACCCTTCGAGAACGTGCCGATCGACGTCGTTACTTATCACTTGTCACCAAGGACGTAGACAAAAAATTCTTTCAGGACTGTGTAGACGGCAGATTTTAATGTTATCAAGTCAATTTTCAATATGAAATGATATCATTTTTGAAATCATGGAAAATTGACAATCATCCTAAAATTCAGAATATAATAAATAAAATATTTCACAATATTGTTGAATATTGTTTCTCCGGATAAAATTCACACTGTTCAAACTTTGTTGAGTAATAGTTATTGAATAATACTCCATTATCAATATTTATAATTTTGATTGTTTTCGATCTTTTAGAGTACGAATGATTAAAAATGCCTTTTTCGTTTGGAGCTTTTTTGGTCCCTCATCAGGAAATAATATCTCTGTGACGCATTTTTTATTATTCTTATGTTAATTAACTGTGGTCAGTTTGTTTAAGACTTTTGATAATAAACATTGTCAATTATTTTTACCGTACTTTTTACATTGGCACGTAGTTAGTAAGAAAGAAATTGACGATGTCATTTTGATATATTGTTATTATTAAAAGTTTAAAATAAAGCAACTTCAGTAAATTTACATAAGAAGAAAAAAAATGCATCACAGAGATTATTTCCTGATGAGGGCTTAATAAAGGACGAAAGCTCGAAACAAGAAAGGAATTTTTATTAATTTGTGCTACAAAAAATTAAAAACAGTGAAAATTTATCGAGTAATGTTTATTATAATTGGCAACGATTTCAGGTCCTCATCAAGTTCAAAATCGTTTACGTTAAATTCATTTTGACATATTCAAATTCTCAATCATATCAATGAGATAGACAAAAATCCATGAATAATTGAATAACAATTCGTTGCACTACATATTCTTGAGTGAAATTTTACAGTGAATTCATTCAATTTTTAATAATTTTTCAATTCAATTCATTTTATTTGAAAGTAATTCAAGTATGAATTGAAATCTATTCAATAATTTAAAACCTTATTTTCATACAAATTTTTTACAAATTTTTTACATCAAGGAATGTTGGTATAGCTGATCCTCAAAATCGAAATTTGTTTTTTCAAGTTAGATTTTGTCCTCAACGCATAAGATATCCGTTCTTTATCACGTTAAAAAATGATACTACTGAACTTTTTCTTTGCAGGTTTCTCAAAAAATAATCATTGCAGGCTGTAGTCTGCGAAAGGTGAGGGCGACTACAGTAGCAATATTTACAGAAAAATGTTCGTTAGCAGACGACACTGATTCGTTTTTACCTAATAACTTATTAATACAGCCGAGATTGTACAAATTTATATACTTAAAATGTTTCGGCATGAAAAATTATTAATATGAACATTGTTTGAAGACTCAAAAAGCCACGAAGTATTTATAATTAATTTATGAAAATCCGAAGCGTCGAGTTCCCCAACTTTCGCGCCAAAGAAATGTGTGAAAAGTAGTGGTGCGGTGAAGCATGTGTTGCGTACATGCGCGTATACGTGCGCTGTGATTCTGCACGTCAGCTGGCGGCGCCGCCAGGGCTCGTCGGCTCTTATGGGGGATTTTGGCTAATCGTTTTTCGCTTGGTGTATATCTATATATACAATATATATAGATATACTGTACGGGCAATATTTTAGTTCCGAGGGATTTTGGGGGCGCTGTTTTTCGCCAACTTTTTAACACGGCAGTCGACCACGGCAGTCGACGAGCCCTGAGCGCCGCGGTCGCGATCAAAACAAAAGTAACGTGATTAAAAAAGTGATAATTTACATGTAACTTGCGTCTGCGTCATTCTTGGATGCAACAGCGAGTGTGCCAGAGAGTGAAAAAAATGGGGTTAATGTTGACTTTGGCGGATCCAACGAGAAATAGCTTGAAAATTTTTTAGTTTTTTCAAAAAATGCGTGTATTTGGCAGATCATGTAATTAACTTTATAATTAACAGTCATTTTCGTGAAAAACGCCAAATTTTCAATGCCATTTTTCGTTGGATCTGCGAAGGTCAACATTTACCGAAATAAAATACATTTGATTTTTTTCGGTGACAAAAATAATTTGTTTTGACGATTCCAGCAATTTAAATAACAATTTAAGGAGGCCAATTAAAAACTATTATTGTTTTCATGAGGTTTGTTGTA
>JAPYZL010140627.1:0-13633 GCA_030522825.1 Platygaster orseoliae
CAATTCTCGCGCCTTTTTTCATCGGAAGATAGCAACTAGTAGAAAGAACGCGCCCGTGAGGAACATTACTTTTTGTCCCAGAACGAGAGTATACTAAACTTTAACACATTCATTTCATTGTTGATAAATTAATTAAAAAACAAATATTCCCCTTGAAACAATATCCATTCGTACGACTCGTGAATTGGAAACAACTGCGATAGGTGACTTAACGAACGAATTATTTACGAAATTAAGAAATTTACTCTTCAGACATTTTTTTTCATGGAATTATGATTTCGAATGAAAATACCAGTTTAACGGTAACATCATTAAATGGTATAAAAAAGAATATACTTTCATGATAAATCCACCCAACAATTTTTAACGACTCTACAGACTCTTCGACTCCAAACGGATACTATTATTAATTACATAAAATTTGCTTTCATTTAATCATACATATTTCTTGCCATCCAATTGCCTATCATAAATATTTTGCATTTTATCGTAAATATTTTTGGTTGCCCTGATTATCATATACTTATTAAGAAGTGAAAATTTTTACAGATCGAGGACAAGTCTTTCAAAAAGATTATAAAAAAAGACATGCCAAGAAGAGAAAGCAGTAGGAAAGCAGTAGGAAGCAGTAGCAGTAGTCACAAAAATCATTGTGCATGGTGAACTTAAAATTAAAAAATATTTTCTATCATTCGCTTTACTCACGGAGACTTTTGTGGAGAGTGGCGCCCCCGACGCCCCTGACGCCAGCAAAATAGATGAAAATGCCTATATTTTTAATGTAGCCTAAATTTCTATGTGGATCCATTTGCGGCTAACAGAATTTGGGTAAACTGCGAATCACATATAAGTTCGGAAAAAGTTGTCATAATAATAACTGACTGTGCTGTGGTACAGCATTATCTGGAATTGCAAATTTGAGATCCCCCATGACCGAAACTATGGAAAAAAAGCTATTTTCGCGAAATATGAAAATCATATTTTTTTGATTTCAGCCCCTATATGCATAATGTACTATAGGGGGTGGGGGCAGTCTGTCAAAATCTTAACTCACCCAAATACACTGAAATTGCAAATTTGAGATCCTCAATGACCAAAACTATGGAAAAGTAAGCTATTTTCGCGAAATATGATAATCATATTTTTTCGATTTCAGCCCCTATATGCATAATGTACTATAGGAGGTTGTACGTATTATATTATTATATAAATTATTATATAGAGAGAGAGTGAGTGAGTGAGTGAGTGAGTGAGTGAGTGAGTGAGTGAGTGAGTGACGGACATCGCGTTAATCGTCAAACAAAAACGCGATGAAAACATTCACACCCCTGTCGATGTTAGATTGGCTTTCGTCATCAGTATTCGAGGTGTGAATCAAATCCTTCCGATTCACGAACAATCTTGGGATATGTGCACTGTAAATCGTCCGTGTTGAAAATTACTACCCTCAAAACAGATAACTGTGGTGGCCTAGTCTGAAAGCATTAAAATTTATGCTCTCAGCATAGTAAGAGCCCTGCTCTCAGCGCATTACCTTTCCTGTCGGACGTTGAAACTTCCTGCCGGAGTTGAATTTTACTGCACTCAGACTAGGCCACCAGAATTATCTGTTCTGAGAGCAGCGATCTTACTGGATCGTCGTAATTTTACTACGTTCAGAAGGGTAACTTTAGTTTCCATGTATCGATATGGCACGCTTGAAATAGCATTTTCAACATCGGGACAGTAATATTACTCTCTCTTTAGTGATATCACTGTTCTCAGTGTAAGATGAGTGAACTTTGATGGCAGATATTAATGTTCAACACGGACGATTTACAGTGTGCATCCCATCATCCGTATTCCCCGAAAAATCTTGGGAATAATTGTCTAACCACAATTTAATTTTTTAAATTTTCAACATTATTTTATCTTTATGATAATACGTTTTTTCATAAAAAAACGTCATTAAAAATTTGATATAAAAAATTTTTATTCATTAAAAAAATAGAATAATAGACAATAGTTATAAATTTAATTAATTAATTTTTTTTTTCAAAAAAAAATTTCTTAATAAAGAAAAATAATTCATGAAATAATATAAACAAAAATAACGAGTAAATGTTATAGATTGGTTGTCGAAAAAAATAATACAAAAAGAACACCCGTTATCTGAAATTGATGCAAAATGGTACACCCTTCATATACCTATACCGAAACAGCTGATTGCAGGATTGTGATCGTCGATGGAAATTGCCAAGTGAGTATTATCATTATTCTTTATTCTTTTCTTTGCCACGTTTTTTCCGCATATTTTGATTTTTCAATAATGTAGTTTTACATTCCGCATTTTCATTCACAAAAATAGAATTGTAAAATAGTTGTAAATATGAGTAATTTTAAGAAAGTGTATATATGTTTTTTCCAAAAAAAAATAACGAATTTTTTACGAAGGTAACCTTTTTGTGCATTATTATGATTAGGTTGTTTTTGATATATAATTTATACTGTATAATTATAAAATTAACATAGAAAGAAGACAAAAACTAATGTTAACAAAAAAAGGTTAAAATATGTATTTTCCTTATGTACGATATATTTTTTTTATATGTATTTATTCCTTTGTATTCTCATGTAAAATAAACATGAAAAATATTTTCGTATATTAATGATAAAACAACATTTAAGAATAACTTTCACAAAAATTGTAATAAAAACAATGAATGACAATGACAATATCAAGTAATACTGAATGGTTATAAATAACAATATATGACAAAGTCTTTTATTAATTTTTTATAAAATAATTTATCATTTTGATTATTATGTCTTATAATTATATTCTCTTTTCATAGATGTAAAATTGATTGTTATAAAAAATGTCAAAGAAAATTAATTTAAAAAAAAAAAATTGAACTTTACAGATGAAAAAGAAAAAGAAAAACTGATTGCTGAAGAATCACCAATAAACAACCAATGACGACAAATTGAAAGGTAATCAATTCAGTAATCATTATTATTATTCAAAAAATAAATAAAATGAAATAAATTTTTTAAAATATATTTACATTAAAAATAATTATTTTAAGTTAAATAAAAATTATATGATATATATCATTTTCTTTTTTTCATTATAGTAAAAAATAATAGTATATATTTTTTATTTTAAATTCAGTTCTAAATAATTATTTTACAATAAGACACAATTAATATTATACAAAAATATGAAAACTTTCATAAGAAATTTTAAAATAATAAATATTATTTTTTAATTGAAATTTTTTTATTGAAAATGACAATTTTTTTCAAAAAAATATTTAAAATTAATACATTATAAAATTTTAAAATTTGAAAAAATTATCAAATATATTTAAAAAAAAAAAATTATTAATTTTTGAATAATCATTTACCTATACCCCTTTTAACATAATTATATAATAAAATATTTATTCATAATTATATAATAATTATCTCATTTTGATTTTTAAAAATGAAAAACGGTTTAACGAAACAATTGATGAAATGGATGCTTATTATTAAATAAGCAATATATAAGGTACCTTTTTCGTTAATTTATTATGTGGATGCTTATTATCATCTCCTCATTATTTGAAATGGTATAATGATAATTTATCAATTATCAAATTCAAATTATATTTAAAATAGTAATTAAATATGTTTATAATATAGAGCCCATTTTCAAATATACCCTTTTAAAATAATTATATAATAAAATATTTATTCATAATTATATAATAATTATCTCATTTTGATTTTTCAAAAGGTGCAATTGCTTTTGCCGATTTTATTTTTATATAGTTATATTTTTATAATTATCTTTATGAGGTTTATAATATTATTCGCGCGTTACTTATTGTAATCGGGTTATTAAAAAAAAGAGCTTTTCACGTCAGGAGTGTGACGTGAATCACGTTAATCGGCTATCCATAACGAGATGAAAACTATTACACCCTTGTCTGTGGTAGATTTTCTCTCGTCTTCATTATTCCTGGTTTGAATAAAATTCACCAAAGCCACAAAAAATCTGGGGATATGTGAATCCCATCCTCGACATTAGCAGAAAAATATTGTAATTGTTATGAAAAAATCAGGAATTATTTTCGTGAAAGCAATGGAAATTTATAAAAAAATTATAATTGTTAAAAATATAACCAATATTTCTAATATTTTAAATTAATAATATTATTATAATTTGTTATAATGTTATTACTATTTTATTAAACACATAATCTATTTAACTGTTGGATAAATGAAAGGATCGATGAAAGAAAGGTGCCTAAATGAAAAATGTTCAATGAATTTAATAAATAACACAGATAAAAAAATGTAAAAATTGGTTTTATTTTTTAAATACCAATTTTCTTTTCAAAATAATTGTCAAAAGAGTCAAAAGAGTCATATCACATTGTTTAAATTTTTCTTATTTAATCAATTTTCATCGTCATCACAAATATGGTATAGTTTTAAAAGGGGAGAACAATTTATTAAGTGTTTAAAATTTCATATAACCTATTATTTTATGCTGTCAAACGGGTATATTTCGATATATTTCGTTAATCACTCACCTTTTATTAATTTATTTTAAAATTACATATTTATTATTAATATCTAATTTTCTTTGCATTTTTACAAAGAAATATGTTTCATTTTTTCAAGATTAATTATTATTCTTTCATTTTTCTTATATGTTCGAGATATAATAGATGCTCAACTTACATTTCATCCGTGTCGTTTGAAAGTTTTTCGTAGTTTATTGGAAAAAAAGAAGAGATATAACTGCTATCAATGTTATTCAAAATATTTTGTCATACTATGAAAGGATGTTAAAAAGTTCTGTAAAAAAAGTTAAAAAGTTAAATGTTAAAAAGTTCTGTAAAAGTTCTGTAAAAGTTCGTCAAGTTCTGTTATTGTTGTATCTAAGAACTTGCTGAAATTGTATTCATTAACGAAAATTTTTCAAATTATTATAAAGAGAGAGTGAGAGGAGAGAGTGATGGGGGCGAAAATCGCATTAATCTGCAAACAAAAACGAGATGAAAACTATTACAACCCTGTCGAGGGTAGATTTCCTCTCGTCATCAGTTTTCGTTGTTTGAATAAAATCACCCCAATCCTCGAAAACTCTTCATATATTTGAATCTTATCTTTCCTATTTCTGTAAAAATCATTCATTTGTTCCGTAAAAATTAAATTTATTCTTTTATAATTCATTTAGAGATCTTACCGTTAAAATAAATTATTTTTATTCAACATATAAAACATGTAAAATAAATGGAACCTTATCATAAATATTTAAATGATTGTTTTAATTTGTTGTTGTTGTTACAGTTAAAATGTTTTAATTATATGAAATAATCATTGAAATTAATAATTTATAATTATAAAAGAGTAACTTGATATTGTTAAAAAATTTATTATAAATTTTTCTATCTTCTTTTTTAAAACGAATTGTTTTCAAAAGAAAATACCATTTTAACGTTAAGGGGTCGTCCATAAATTACGTAATGCAATTTTCGATATTTTTTGACCCCCCCCCCCCTCTGTCACGCTATTCTCCATAAGAGTCAACACAGGCTGTCACGTTTGGCCTGACCCCCCCCCCCCTCAGAGCGTTACATAATTTATGGACGACCCCTAACATCATTTAATGGTATGAAAAAAATAAACGTCAAGATAAACCAACCAACTTTTTTAAATTACTCTACGGACTCTCTAACCGCAAACTGTTATTATAAATAATATTCTTAACATACCAGTTTCACAGTGTATATAAAAATGGAATAAAATATATGTTCAAAATATTATAAGAAAACCAATACAAACCTACATTCGAATATTTTAAAGAAGTTGCATTTTCTTTTACGATTTATATTTTTACATATTTATATTGTTATTATTAACTTTTATAAAGGGGGTGGGGGTATACGTGTAGTGTATTCAATAATTATACCCAATTTTTATCAGCCATTAAAATGGTATTTTTTGATTATGTCATATATTTTCCACACGATATGCTCTAACCTTTTTTAATCTATTTTCTATCTCATATTGATTATTAATCATTACATAATATTTAGTTTTCCAACTAGATAGTCGTATGATCGCTTCGAAATGTTAGACCAACTTCTTAAAACGGACAAACGATACGTATTTACTCTCGCGCCTTTTTCCATTGGAAGATCATTTTTTCTTATATGTACAAGATATAATAGATGCACAACATACATTTAAAGAATAGATAAGAGATATATTATCAATTATTTTTTTCTTTCCGGTAAAAAATATTTAGGTTTAAAATTAATTGTCAGTATCTCGGGCAAGTTATAGCAGTTAACCCTTAGCAGTTTGTCTTTAGAAGTTTGCCCTTATAGCCGTTTTAAAATCTGAAAACTATTCTCTCTTTCCATTTATTAGATTTTTATAATCTATTCTTCAAAGATATCTGATGTAACCTCTTTTCTCATTTGTTAATTGGGAACAACTGCGATAGGTGACTTAACAAACCAATTAATTACAAAAATAATAGAACAAAATAATAATAACTTACTTCTATTAATGGAATTATATTTTATGAAAATAACAGTTTTACGCTAACATCATTAAATGGTATTAAAATTATAAATCTTTCATGATAAATCTTACATTACAACAGACTCTTCCGCAAGTAAATAAAATTGTGAATAATTTAATGAAAATACCTGTTTAACAATTTATAAAGAAATGGTATTAAAAAAATATATAACAAAAAATATAAGAAAAACAATACGAACGTACATTCAAATATTTTAGGGAAGGTGCAATCGCTTTTGCCGATTATATTTTTATATAATTATATTTTTTTAATTATGTTTATGAGGTTTATAATATTATTCTCACGTAACTTATTGTAATCGGGTTTATAAAAAATAAAATCGAAAAAGGTGAAAGGTTTATTGAATAGTATTTAAATTTATATACCCTATTATTATCTGCTGTTAAACGTGTATATTTTTTTTAAATTAAAATTATACAATATATAATAGAAGGTGCAACATTGACAAACAATCGAAGATAAATTTATCTATAAAAAACAATAGGTACAATAATGTACCTTTTATTTCTTTTTTTTATTTTATTGATCATTTTTAATCTTTTTTAAGAAAAGTTAATTTTAATATAAATGAAATAAATAAAATAAAATACAATACCGTATAATATACCATATTATTATCTAATATGCTCTAACGTATCTCAATTATTCAATATCTGAAAGATAATTAATTATTACATAATATTGTGTTTCAACTAGATATTCGTCATATATCTTCGTTGTTTCAATAAAAGTAGAAAAACGGACAAAAGACGCGTATTTACTCTAGCCCCCTTTTTCATTTGAATATAGCAACTAGAACAAAGAACGCGAGATTGATCTACCTTTCTTTTGGCCGTTTGCGGTAGAAGATTATGTTCTGTCATTAAAAGGCGTTGGGAGTGTATATCAGGCAAAATATTCATTTTCATACCATATAGTTATGTTATTGTTAAAATACAATTTTAAATCGAAAGACATCAATATAATTAATAAAAGATGGTTGAGGTGTAAAAACCTTTTTTAGTAAAAATAAAAACTGTTATATTTTATCAATTTTCCCTGATGGAGAATTTTAAAATTATAATAAATAGAGAGTGAGAGGAGAGAGGTAGTGTGACGTGAATCACGTTAATCGGCTAACAAAAACGTGATGAAAACTATTACACACCTGTCTGTGGTAGATTCGCTCTCGTCATCCGTATTCCTGGTGCGAATAAATTTCACCAAAGACACTAAAAATCTTGGGATTTGTGAATAACATCCTCGACATTACCTGAAAAATATTTTAATTGTTCTGAAAAAATCAGGAATTATTTTCGTGAAAGCAATAGAAATTTTAAATAAAAAAAATCATTGTTCAAATATAACAAATATATAATAATTTAAATTAATAATATTATTATAATTTATTACGTTGATATTACTATTTTATTAAAAACATAATCTATTTTACTGTTTGATAAATGAAATGATCGATGAAAGAAAGGGGGCTAAATAAAAAATGAAAAAATTTTTTAAAAAATTAAAAAATATATAACAGGAATAATTATTTGAATACCCATTTTCTTTTCAACATAAGAGTAAAAAGAGTCCAACAAAAGAGTAAAAAGAGTCAAATGAGCCACTTCATATTGTTTAAATTTTGATAGAAGAAAGAAAAGGGGGCTAAATAAAAAAGGTAGATATGAATTTAATAATTTTTAAAAAATAAAAAATGTAAAAAGGGTATAAATATTAAATACCCATTTCCATTTCAAAATAAGTGTCAAAAGAGTCTAAAGCGCCACATCACATTGTTTAATTTTTTTTTATTTAATCAATTTTCATCGCCATCACAAATATGGTAGAGGTTAAAAAGGGGAGAACAATTTATTAATTGTTAAAAAATTCATATAACCTATTATTATATGCTGTTAAATAGGTATATTCGTTATATTCATTCATTTCTCACCTTCGTTCATCACTCACCTTTTATTAATTTATTTTAAAATTACAAATTAATTATAAACATCTAATTTGCTTTGCATTTGTTCACTACAAAATATGTTTCATTTTATCGAGATTAATTATTATTCTTTCATTTTTCTTATATGTTCGAGATATAATAGATGTACAACATTCATTTCATCCGTCTCGTTTGTAAGTTTTTCGTCGTTTATTCGAAAAAAAGAAGAGAGATAACTGCTATCAATGTTATTCAAAATATTTTGTTCATACTATGAAAGGATGTTAGTATCTATGAACTTGCTGATAAACGTAAATTTAAAAATTATTATAAAGAGAGAGTGAGGGGGATGAATCTTAGCATTAATCTGCAAACAAAAACGAGATGAAAACAATTACAACCATGTCGAGGGTATATTTACTCTCGTCATCAGTATTCGTTGTGTGATTAAAATCCCCCCTAAGCCCCGAAAAATATTGGTATATTTGAATCTTATTTTTCTTATTCCTTTTAAAAATCATTCAATTGTTCCGTAAAAATTAAATATATTCTTTTATAATTCATTGAGAGATCTTACCCTTAAAATAAATATTTTTACTTCAAAATATAAAACAAGTCAAATTAATGGAATCATATTATAATATTTTAATGATTGTATTGTTTGTTGTTGTTGTTACAGTTAAAATGTTTTAATTAGATGAAATAATCATTTATATTAATAATTTATAATGATAACAGAGTGAATTGATATTGTTACGAAATTTATTATAAATTTTGTATACTTTTTTAAAAAAATGAATTGATTTCGAAAAAAAAAAAAAATTAGAGGTTTACATCATTAAATGCTATGAAAAATAATAATCTTCATGATAAATCAACCAACATTTTTTAATTACTCTACTCACTCTGTAACCGCAAACTGATATTTTTATTTTAATTTACTTAAAATACCAGTTTAACAGTGTATTGAAAAAATGGTATAGTAATATGTTTGAAATATTATTAGATAACCAATACGAACGTTCTATAAAATATTTTAAAGAAGTTGCATTTTCTTTTTCTAATTATATTTTTACATAATTATATTGTTATTATTAACTTTTATAAAGGGAGTGGAGGATACGTTTAGTTTATTCAATAAATATACCCAATTTTCATGTGCTGTTAAACGGGTATTTTTTGATTATGCCGTATATTTTCCACACGATTTTCTCTAATGTGTTAAATCTATTTTTCTATCTCATATTGATTAATAATCATTACATAAAATTTAGTTTTTCAACTCGATAGTCGTATGATCACTTAGAATTGTTTGATCAACTTCTAAAAACGGACAAACGACACGTATTTACTCACGCGCCTTTTTTTCATCGGATGTTATTTTTTTTTCGTTCAGGTACAAAATATTTTGTTTAACATTAATAGTCAGTATCTCGGGCAAGTTATAGCAGTTAACCCTTAGCAGTTAGCCCTTAGAACTTTGCCCTTATAGCCGTTTTATAATCTAAAAACTATTCTCTCTTTTCATTTATTATATTTTTATAATCTATTATTCTAAGATCTCTGATGTAACCTCTTTTCTCATTTTTTAAAAATGATAATGTTAAATTAATGAAAATATATTTTACATATTTCAGAGCCAAAAAAAGATCATCAAAAACTACTACATCTGGAAAAAATGTAAGAAAATATTATATCTTATTTAAAAATATTGTTAATTACTATATATTTTTTATCAATTTAATAAAGTTGTGGAATTTTTAAGTCTAGAAAATTAAATTAAAGTAGAAGATTTTATAATATTTTTAAAAAATAGTGTACTGAAAATGAATTTGGACATAATACTTAATAACAAGTAATGAATGAATTATATTTATTTATTTTTTTTTTGTGTATTTTTTTTTTGAAAAAAAAATAAAAAAATTTTTTTAATGTATAATAAATTAATATGAATCATTTTCAGGAAAGGCAGTGGATACTCTTCACAATATACATGGGATGCCCATCCCATGTATGTGAATCAAATTGCTGTGGGTTTGAAGGCTGCACTTCCACTTCATGAAACTGTTCCTCCTATCGATCAATGGATTCAAATCGAAAGGGAGACTCTTGAAATTCATTTGCGAAAAATAAAAGAAAATCCACGAGAAAATTTAAAAGAAGTTCAAATTACGGACATAATCCTGATTTCAAAAGTATTCGAAGGAGCAACCATTTCTAAAATCTACCCATGGCACATGAGTGGGTTGTGGTGCCTTTTTTGGGCCATTAACATGTGGTATGTTTAACTATAATAAGTTAATAATTAAACACTATATCTTTTTTAATAAAAATTTAATAAATATTGTACTTTTAAATTTCGATTAATAGGAAAACAAATAAAAGAGTGGCGGAGTCATACGAAAACATCAAACAAAAAAAACCTCCAACGATGAATACGCTGAAATGGTTTAATGAATGGATGGGTGGGCGGGAGGGTTTAGAAATGACAAAACAAGAAATCGAAAAATTGTACCGAAGGCTTAGGGGAGGACACAAAAAAGCAACTTCTGCTGTAAAAGAAGCAGCTCATCTTTTTGAAAATGAAAAATTTTTATTTGCATTTGATATTGAAGAAAGCAGACTAGAAAAATGCATAAGAGAAGCTGCGAGATTTCACTTGTAAGTGTATTTTAAAAAATAACTAATTTAGAGAAAGATGTTATATATCTGTAATATTATGTTATATAATGTTATTATTTTGTTATTATGTTTATTTTTGTTATTATTTTATTATAATGACTAATTATGTTAATATTTTATTATTATGTCTTATTATGTTAGTATTTTATTATTATGTCTTATTATGTTAATATTTTCTTATTATGTCTTATTATATTAATATTTTATGATTATGTTTAATTACGTTATTATTTTATTATTATGTTATATTATGTTATTATTATGTTATTAGTTTTTATTATTTTATTATTATTAGATTATTAGGATATTATGTTATTATTTTGTTATATTTCTATTATTTTATTTTTAAATAACAATTATGCCTTAAACGATAATGCAGAGTAATAAACTATTATTCTTTTTATATATTTTTTAAAAATATTTATAAAAAAGAAAAAAAATTAGGTAACAATAAGAGTTGGGAGTGTATATCTGTCAATATATTCACTTTTATACATTTCAGTGATTTTTAGATATACCATATCTTTATTATACGTTAAACTGGTATTATTTTATCGGAATATACTTTTTTTAACGTTACAATGTTAAAAGGTTCTTGGCTATTGTTCATTGTTTATTAATTTAAAATTAAATTGAATACATATATTTTAGGTTACCTTTCATTATCGTTTTTATGTGTTTAACAATATTTTTTGATAATTATATTATCTTTTATGTATATATTTAATCGTATATTAATGATAATCATTTAATTTAGAAAATATTAATCATTTATTACTATACTACACCAATATAGTATATTAATCTTGCCAATATTACTTTTTTTTATTGATTTTTTAAAAGAAAGTAATACAGTTTAATTTTATTTTAATAATGAAGCATAAATGAGATTTGCCCTTTTTTTACAGCCTAAATGACTATGCTACGACCGGTCCAATTATTGCAGAAAATTTGTTGTGGGAAATACAGAAGAAACCATTCAAAAATCAACATCATCTAAATGAAGTCTCGCCAGCCCATCAATGTTCTTGGCGCATTTCAAATGTCTCCGAAAAAAAAAATACAACTTAGAATTTCACATGAAGACCCGTCAATCGATTATTACATTACATCATTTAAATCCAACGTTGAATTTACAAAATCATTATTTCCACGCAAAATTGATCCTATCGTTGAAGGTGCTCACAAGACTCAATTTTTGAAAAAACGATTACAAAAAATTCAAGACAACAAATCGAAACATCCGCCCAAAAAAGACACCACACCAGAAAATGTATCATCACAGAATAACAGGTATTTTTTTAAATTCTGTTTTGAAATATGCTCATATAAAAATATAATTCATTTTTTTCATAGTGAAGGAAATATGGCTCCAAAAAAAGATTTCAAAGAATCAAATCGAAAAAAAAGAAAAAGAGAAGAAGCTGGAAAATACCATTCTACTCCTCAACCCGGGTGGAGTAGTTGGCCAGATCATCCACCCCAAAAAAAAAGAAGGAATGAATCGAGGACACCCTCCCCGCAACCCGGGTGTAGTAGTTGGCAAATTCCTCCACCAATTTTAAGGTATTTTTTCTTATTAATTTTACAAATATTTTTATTTAAAATATACATTGTAAATATATTTATTTTTCTATAAATTTCTATTATTTAACTATATTTTAAGATATTAAAATAATTAAATAAAATAATTTATTTATAGAAAACGAAAAAATGCTGATAATGTCCAAACTGATAATTCTTTTATCCGTGTCGAGCGCCAATAGCCAGAATTGATAAATAACGGAATAGACCTGTAGGTTCATCTCTAGTGTGGTCGAACGCTTGTAAACCGAAACGAATCTAAATTCGCGGGTTAGCCAAAAATTAGATTGGAACCCCCGGAAATCTCATGACGTCATTAAAATACGTTCGTCGAAGTTCGTTTCCTCATAGAGTGGGGGCGAAGGGTGGGAAGTCGTGATATAATAAGCGACGGCATTCACTCTAACAATATAAGGCTCCCCACTGTATCCTCTTATAGAGTATACGAATAAAGACCCCTCGCGGCGTGTAGCGGAACGGAACGAATTCGATGAAGCGAAAATAAATGGGACATACGTGGCATCTTGCCTTGTTACAACATACGTACCAACGGCCTCAGTTGGTCTCAGATAGTCTACGATCGCGCGCAGGTTTACTTGCACGCGGATTTGTACAAACGTGTTTGTGCAAATGCTTGATATGGAAGTTTGTGCGAAATTTGCATACAATAAGTACAAAATTCGGTCAGAAATTTGACGCACACTTGTTCTGTTAGGGTATGTGTATGTAGAGTACTTCAATGTGAGAATATTAATAACGCTCGAAAGACGTGTAGAAATAAAAATAAACTATTAGTTATTTATTATTTAGAAGAATAAGGAATAAAGCAAATTTTTAAACTACTTTCTTAT
>JAPYZL010140631.1:0-14011 GCA_030522825.1 Platygaster orseoliae
GAGTGGAGTAAATGAAGCAACCTGAAATCGCTCAGTTACGCCATCTTTGGCAGACGTGGGAAATCGAGTTTTCGATGTTCGAGTTGTGAAAAATATATTCCTTGACTAGTGTAGAATGATTTTTTTAACTCATCTGATTACAACGCTCAGATACTTTGAAAAAACCTTTTAACACTAATGAAGAAATATACTCTTCTCCCACTAGTGGGAAATAGATGTAATTTCCCCATGAGTGTAAGAAAAGCGAATAATTGTCTTCGTGAGTAGAGAAAAAATATTTACATTTTACTCGTGGGAAAAAGATGTTCTTTTCTTACAAATTATAAAATTGGTCACCTTAATCCCCCTACTTTAAACAATTATCACAATTTTAAATACCGTGATTTGATTGTATGACGCAGCGCAATTAATTGACACGTAGAGTGTTAAAGTGCTATTTGGTAATATGAAAATGAGGATTGAACGTACCTCGTATGAATACTGATTATTTTGAGGATGCTGATGAGAGGGTGATGTGTTATAATTCGCGTTTCTTTTGTCTGTGTCGTGATACTCATCGGCGTGGCCTGGTTCCTCGTAGCTCCTCTGTAATATTAATCAATCAACATTGCGTCACGTTTTCAATCATCAATCAAACTAATGTCCAAGGGAAAAAGCGCGCGAATCGGGGTTACATGATAAAGCAAAAATTTGTTCGATATCAGAAAAATGAATCGGCTATGATTTCAAAAATTGTAATTCTAAGTGTAGTTTTCTCATGGTTTAGAAATACTAATTACAAATGAATAATCTAATCAAAGAAAAAAAAATTTTTGACGTGACTGTCTAGTAAAATGAACTTTTAACCAAGTCCATTTCTCTTAAAATCTCCTTTACCTTTCACGAGTTGTACAATCTACTATTATCTAAATAGATTCATGTTAAAATTACCTGATCATCGGAAGAACTGTATCTTCTCTGTTCGTTCACGTCTGCTTCTGCTTCGCCTTCGTCAAGATACTCGTTGATTTCCTTATTCACAAAGTTAATTATAGTTAATTACAAGGTTGTGGTTATCGCAACGATCGAGCAGTTTTCAATTTTCATGAATTTTATGAAGTCATACTCATTTTTTATCATTTATCAAAGTTTCTTTTTCATTTCGTGAATGACGCAAAAGATAATCATCGCGAGTTGCTGGAATTTTTCGTGATTGAAAGTAATTAGCGCCTCACTTACAGGCTCTAGAAAGTCCGAATGGTAATAAGATTTTGCAGTAGCAAAAATTATCTTATTCAACGCGGTGTAGAAAAGGCCACTTTTCCACACGCTCGGCGATGCAAAACTGACATTTCCACACATTGTTGAATAAAATATAGTACTTAACTAGTGTAGAACAATTTTTTTAACTCATCTGATTACAACTCTCATATTCGTTAAAAAAAACTTTTCCACACTAGCGAAGAAATATACCATTTCTAACTACAGTACACAAACTTTTTTGTGGCTCATCGGTGAACTTGAAATACAACTTGTCCGTTGGTATTATGTGTTAATATGATACTATAAGCATCCCTGTGAATGAAATAGTTCAATTTTTCAGTAGAAAAATGTTTTACCTCAGGACTTGTCGGTTTTGATTGTTGAAGTGCTTCTATATCGAGAGGATGCACTAAAACGCGACCACGAGAAGCAGCGGTCTGTACTTCGTCGGCTGTTACGATTTTTTCATCGAGTTTTTCGAGATTAGGAAGCGCCCGTATAACGGCTAAACGATACCTAATACGAAAACCGAAACTGTATAGTTTATGTATTTTATACAGCTAGTCATTGTCGAGGATTTTATTCAACTACTCTCTTAATTCCTTCGAGTTGAATTTACATTCTACACGGAGAGAAATTTTTGGTTACGGCAATTATTCATTCAGTAAAATGAGTCAACCAAAGTTTTAGGTAGTACGATCAAAACTTTAGGTATAATCACCAAATAATTGGTTATTGCGATCAAAGAATTCAAAGTATCAGTCATAAAAATTGAGCGTTAGTTGTTATAACAGAAGTTTTGGTTGTAGTACCAAAAACTTTGGTAAATCCATATTTTACTGAATCAATGGTTGCTGTAACGAAACCATTTTTCTGCGTGTGTATCTAGTCAAAATTCTGACACTTAAACAGAAAAAAAGGATTTGCTATATTAACAAAAAAATGTGCTGTTTCAACAAAACTTGACATCAGAACGAATTTTTTTTGCAGCAGTAGCTTTTTTTTTGTTGTCTCAACAAATCTTTTTTGCTACCATAGCACAAATACTATGCAGTGGAATTCTATGTATAATGATTGTGAACTGGTAGCAAAAAATATTTGTCAAGGCAACAAAAAAATTAACTACTGCTGCTAAAAAATATTGGTTCTGTCAAGTTTTGTTGAAACAGCACATCTTCTTGCTGTTACAGTAAATCCTATTTTTTCTGTGCAGACTGAGAGTGATTTTGCACTTTTTTAGTAATAAATTAAACCAATTTTTTGAGGGGAATCTGACTCTCATTTAAGAGCAAAAACAATTTTTTAAGAGAGTCAATTCACACTTTTGGAGTGAACTTCCAGTCCTTTTTCGTGTGGATATATTTTGACTCGATGTAGAGTGAAAATAAACTTCAAGAAATAAAGAAAATATATATTTCATTATGGCACTCTGTAATTAATCATCGAATGTAGAAATAAGGAAAACTAAAACTTGTTATCAGCCGTGAATTTTCAAACCTACCCCTCAATTTCCGCGCAGGGATTCTCACCAAGCCATAAATTGCGCAAATTAGGAAGTTCTTGGAGATAACAAATCTCGTTCAAATTCGAGATATTGTTCTTACGTACAAACAAATCCTTGAGATTGGTGCAAAATTGGAAATCTGCGAGACTGTCGATGTTGTTGACGCTGAAAAATGCATAAAGAAATTTTCTTGTCATTGAGATTATTTTGCGTTTCCCTCGCTCCATTAAACTTTACGAATGTACTAGATGATGTGATTCTGGATGAGGAAAAAAAATATTGTTCTAGTTCTCGCAAAAACTTGAAAAAAAAAAACATCTTTAAACTACATTGACAAATTTTTTTTAAAACTTATTTTAAGGACATTGCATATACCCTTTAAAAAATTCTGATGAGAGCGGACAATATATACGCCCCCCCCCCTCTTGAACTTGTGCACAAGTAATAATAATTTTATATTAATTGTTGGAGACATTTGTAAATAATTGTTCATTTGCCAAAATGGAATTCATTTTCTATAATAGTTATTTAACTTTAAGTAACTTCTCAAATGTTCTTATTAAATTATGAGAATCTGTATGGAAATCCACGCAAATACTAGAAAATCTTTCGAATTGCATATAAATTAAAAAATCACTGAAAGTACTTTAAGAACCAGAATTCTATAAAGTTCGTGCTTTCTGAAAAATCCATTAAAATACGAAAAACTCATTCAACTTCGAATTTGAAAGCTATGAATTCTATAAATCTATATAGCGATTGATAAAAATATTAAATCTTATTCAAAATATTAAAAACACGAGAAATCTATAAAATAATAAGAGTTTATGTAGGTATACCTTTATAGAAAATTTATAAAAATATCGAAAATTGATAAAGCTCTCTATCATCGAGCATCGAGTTCTGAAAAAATCTATTAAGAAATTTATAATAATAATACCGGAAAATCCTTAACATTGTATAATTACTGAAAAAATACAAATATGCTGAAATTACAAGAAATTTATGCTATACTATTTTCTGAAAATATTTGTTAAAATACTAAAAATCATAATTTTCTGGAAATTTGAATAACATCCTATAAATATATTTGCAATTTATCAATATATTAGAAAATTACACAAAATTCAAATAATACCTTCAGAAAAATACGGAAAATACTCGAAATCTCTGTAAACGCAATTTTCTTAAAAACCTGTGAAATGACTAAAAACTTATAATTATACAGAAATTCAAAAAATACCAGAAAATACTTGGAAACCGTGAGAGTACTTTAAAAATATCAGAATCACTAAAAGTACTAGAAATCTATCGAGTTTTTTTCAAAAAGTTTTAATCTTTTTCAATTTAAATAAAAGAATTCTTTCTGAATTTAAATGAAAAAAACTATCGAGTTTTTTTAAAAAAACCTGTTGAAATGCTGAAAACCTATAAAACTTTGAATTCTCAAAGATCAAATTATAGACATTGAAAAGAAATCCAAAAAAATACTATAAAATTCTACAAAAATAAACAACTGCTGACAAATGCGCAAAATAGTTAAAATACAATAAATATTTGCACTTGTAATTGTCTGAAAAATTTATGTTAACACTAAAAATCTATGAAAATTTCAATCATATAACATCAAATTTTATAAATTTATATAGAAATCCATTCAAATAAAAGATATTCATAAAAATCATATAAATACTAAAAAGATTAATAAAATACACTGAGAGATGTTAGAAACTACTAGAATGAATATATTCATTGATAAATTTTAATAAATATATATTATATTTACAAATAAATCAACCTACAAGACATTTGAATTTGCGCTTTCTACCTAATTTTAACTGAAAATAGCATTTTACATGAAAATACTATATGTATACAGGGTGTCCCAAGTGAAGCGTGACAGCCGAAAACCATAGATTCCTTATGACAATCTAAGACTTTTTTTCCTTTGCCATTTTTTAAAAAACTCAAAACTTAAAAAGTTATTTAAGCTAAAAATTTTAATAATAAATGCCCTCTATCGACAAGTGGGGGTCAAATTCATGGACCAAACTTTTCCCAATCTTTTTTCATATTTTTCTGAATAAAAACGTCCTTTACCACTTTTTACAAAATTCAAAATCAAAAAAGATATTCGAGTCGAAAGTTTCAACCAATCAGATTTCTCAGATTTCAAACTCGAATATCTTTTTTGATTTTGAGATTCGTAAAAAGTGGCAAAGTACTTTTTTATTCAAAAAAATATGAAAAAAAAAATTGAGAAAATTTTGGTCCGTGAATTTGACCCCTACTTGTCGATAGAGGGCATTTATTATTAAAATTTTTAGCTTAAATAACTTTTTAAATTTTGAGTTTTTTAAAAAATGGTAAAGGAAAAAAGTCTTCGATTGTAATAAGGAATCTATGGTTTTCGGCTGTCACACTTTACTTGGGACACCCTGTATAGCATTTTTTGACCAGCAAGACCAACATTTTTTCTTTTTTGAGTTATCTCTGTGTAGTATAATTTACTTGCTTTTCTTTCCGTATTTTTCTTTTAAAGACTCGCTTTTTCATTTCGTAAAAGTGTCACCTACGTGAAGAAACACGTTGATTCAGACGATAAGAAAAATTATTCATCGATTTTCCGCCAAAGCCGCGATTCTAAATTGTTCGCTTTATTGCGGTCAAACAGAATTTTCATAAATAATAGCACAGTTTTAACGCCCTCCTCCCCCCCAATCCCACATCACATATAAAAAAGATTTCATAAATTTTGTTTTAAGGATACACATTTGTGGCATCACATTATGCAGATAATAATATGCAGAATGTCCCACAGTCGATTATTCATGAAATTCTGAGACGATTTTCCCTTTGCCATTTTTCGCAAAACCTCAAATCAAAAAAGATATTACAGTTTTAAAGTTTAAGGCCAGGTAAGCGCTAGATTTCACGTCTCTCTCGTTCTGGCGCGGTTCTCGTTTTATGCATCTTTCTCGCACTCACTCGCACTCACTCGCAACTCGGCGATACTCTCACTGCCTTAAAATTTAACGAATCTGATTAGTTAAAACTTTCAACTCAAATATCTTTTTTGATTTTGAGTTTTGCGAAAAGTGGCAAAGGACTTTTCGACTCAGAAAAATATGGGAAAAATGTCAGTAAATTTTGGTCTGTGGTTTCTATCCTCACTTCTCGTAAAAGCGCGTTTTTTGATTAAATTTCAAACCCTAATATCTTTTTTAATTTTGAGTTTTGTGAAAATTGGTGAAGAGAAAATCGTCTTAGAATTTCATGAGGAATTAGTGGTTTTCGGGTGTTACGAATTATTATGATCCAAGTATAAAAATATATTGTTCTATTAAGATTCTGGATTATTCATAATCTGCGATACTTGCTAACAGGTTTTCAGATAGTAATTGAAATAATGATAAACGATATTTATGAGAAACAGGTGTAGTTCGCATTTACTGTTTCGAAGCGAGACGATGATTGTGCGAACAGTGGATGATATCAAGATCGTTATTGCGCAGAAAATTAATTTATCCAGGTGAGAAGTTTTCAGAGCGCGTCGACGGACGCACAATGAAAATTGGTGTCGATGTACAATGACGAGAAAGTAAATTGTACAAACGTCTCAAACTCGATGCCGTGGTCTTGAAATAGAAAGCGCGAATCGGCGGAAAAGCGTAATGAAAGATATTTTCATCCGAATTGAAATGACGCCACAGAATTAGGTTAGAGTTTCTCATTTGATAAATCAACAGAGTTTCTAACAAGTATTATAATTTTTCATATGATTCTATGCTTCGAAAAAGGATTTTGAGCAATTTTTTGAGACAAAAATGATAATTTTCAAATTTGTTTGTGAAAATATCAATAAATTTAATTTATTAGTAACGTTGCAAAATTCACTATTATTACGTTTGATTAATTATGTAAAGAATTGGTCACTTTCAACTTTGACAACATTGATAAGAAAAAAAAATTTTAAGGAGAAAAAACGTTGGCGTTGTAATTAAAAATTTTAAATATTCATGTTGTTTAAATCAAGTTTGTAGTTTCTAAAAAGTAATTGAAGGTTTTAATTAGATACATGTCAAGGGCCAAAATCGAGTTGTCGAAAGCTGGAAAGAATGTTATCAGTCGATTTAGTTTAAAAAAAAAATAACAAAATGCAAACAACGGATTGTTGAAAATTTTATTACGATATTCATCAAAACTGAACTTTGATTTCGTCTTTTCGATCGGTACGTTTTTTCGTAGAAAATGTATTGAAAATCCACGTAGGAAGAACAGCTTTGTAATCTGTAGGCTGCGGCCGTGGAATTAATGATTGTGTGTGACCATAGTAGGACACCTTATATATGGCTGGACCAATACAGTCTCAAGATAACAAAAAATCGCGAAAAAAGAAATCTTGGTCGATTTGTATAATGTTAGGAATTTTCGCGATTTTACCAAAAATCAAAAACTACTGAAATCAAGTAACATTATATTTTCTCTTCTACTCAGACATTATTTCCAGAAGTAAAGTAAACATTCGATCTTTCCAGTTTAAATTCGATACAAAAAATTTTTCTGGATTTTTTAATTGTGCTACCGTTATTATACGATTTAGTGTATTCAGTAGTGCAACAAACAATTGAAAAACGAGAATTTTTGCGATTATCAATTGTACTGTTGCGATTCTTAATTCAATATCAAAAATAACTTAGTGTATAAAAATTTCGATTTTTTGGTTTTTGAAATATGCCTGTTGCAAATTTGAACAAATCAAAAATATGTTTATAAAAATACCAGTTTTAATTCTTCGTGGTACTTCAAATTGTAAAAATTTAAGCAGGCATAATCCAAAAATAGAAAAAATCAGTTATAAAGTAATACAATTTGAAAACTAGGTATAAAGATTTCGAATGAATGAAATTCAAAGAAATGTAAAATTGTACCAAAGACGTGAAAAAATTATTTTTAATCTCAGGTGTAAATTTATATTTTAGGTTTTTGAATAAAGACTTTTGAATTGAAAATTTTTTTAATTTCGATGGCAAAAAATGAGAAAAATTCATCAGATATATTTTTCCCTTCAAATCGATGTACTCGTCATTTCATAGTTCAAAAATTAATAATTAGCCGAAATTCGTGAGTAAAAATTTTAAAAAAGTTCAAATATACTTCGAATTAATGAAATATATGATTTTTTATATATATTATTATATGAAACAATACAAAAATAATGAGCAATCTTACCTGAGGGATAAAACTTCCACGTTACTCATTTTTCTCAAAATGCTAACATCCGTCAGCTCTGTCCCCCTATAAATAATTTTCTGGATTTTAAATTTACACAGATGTGTAATATTTTATAATTTTAATCGTCTAAGTTTATTTTTCACTCATTCAATAAAACCATCAAAAAACTACAATTCCAAAAAATTGCTAGAAAATATATGAATCGAAATATACGTCAATGAAATTTCAGAAAAATAATGAAAACTAGAATATACCTCAAGTTTCAAACGTTTAAAATTAAAGAAAAGTATAAATAATGAAAAAAAAAAATTTTTCTATACTCCCAAAAAATATTTTGCACGATTTGACGAGAAATGGAGGATTAATTTTTTTTTGTTTTATTTTGAAATGATTTGAACTTCAGATACGTACTTTTTTTACGGCAAAGTATTAGCTTTGAAATCA
Organism: Platygaster orseoliae; assembly: GCA_030522825.1. Classification (NCBI taxonomy): domain Eukaryota; kingdom Metazoa; phylum Arthropoda; class Insecta; order Hymenoptera; family Platygastridae; genus Platygaster; species Platygaster orseoliae. The sequence goes on from JAPYZL010140631.1 coordinate 8,426, forward strand.
TAGAAAATTTAATGTGACTAGTTATTATATATTGTATTTACATCAAAGTACAACAGTTATTATTTAATGAAACAATTAATCAGTTTTTGAAAATTATTGCGATTTGAAGCATTCGCTTAAAGTTAAACATGTTTGACTATGAATGCAAACCAAAAAATAGCAAAAATTTTTACCAACTATCGAGTTTTTTTGTAATCAGGGTTTTTTATGCAATTTGGTTAACTTAGCATTTTATGTGAATAGGTTTTTTGAAATTATCAATATTTAATAATTCTTTGAAAAAATAATTCATCATTTAAGATTTTTTGATAAATTTACAAATTATTGCAAAAAATATTATCCTTAAGTATCATTAATTAGGTTTTCTTGCGATGAAGGTTTTTTTATACCATTTAGTGCATTTTATGCAATTACATTTTCTAACAAAAATTGATACGTGATTGTTCATAACTTTTAGTGAATTTGCAAATAATAGGAACAATGTGCTAATAATGGTAAATAATTTGCTACTCGTAAATTACTTGCCAATAACTATTGTTTGCAATAGGTATTAATTAATAGTTAAGTTTTTTGCAATCAGGTTTGTTTATGCAAATTAGAACATTTTATGCAAATTAGTGTTTTGCAATAATCAACATCTGATAATTTTTTTAAAAAACGATTCATTATTTAAGATTCATTGATCAATATTTGCGAAAAATATTATTTGCAAATATCATTAATTGAGTTTTCTTGCGATAAAGGTTTTTTATGCTATTTTGTGGACTTTATACAATTATTTATTAGAAATAAATAAAACGTGATTGTTTATAACTTTTAGTGAATTTTGGAATAATTACGAACAATGTGACAATAATGGTAAATAATTTGCATATCGCAAATTACTTGCGAATAATTCTTGTTTGCAATAATTAATAATTAACAGTGAAGTTTTTTGCAATCAAGTTTGTTTATATAGTTCAGACCATTTTATGCAAATGGAATTTGTGAAATAAGCAACATTTGTTAATGTTTTTGCAAAATAAATAATTATTTAAGATTTATTGATCAATTTGTAAAAAGTATTATTTGCAAATATCATTGATTAAGTTTTTTTGCGATAAAGGTTTTTTTATGCCATTCAGTGTATTTTATGCAATTTGGTTTTTTAGCAATGACTAATACGTAATTGTTTATAACTTTTAGTGAATTTGCAAATAATTACGAACAATGTGCTGATAATGGTAAATAATTTGCACATCGCGAATTACTTGCAAATGACAATTGTTTGCAATTGTTTATGCAATTTAGAGCATTTCATGCATAGGGATTTTTCGCAATAATCAAAATTTGATATTTTTTCAAAAAAGTTATTCAATTTTTAAGATTCACTGATCAATTTGTGAAAAATATTATTTACAAATATCATCAATCAAGTTTTCTTGTGATAAAAAAATTTCATGCCATTCAGTGCATTTTATGTAACTGAGTTTTTTAGCAATAATTAATACGTGATTGTTCATATCTTTTAGTGAATTTGCAAATAATCAGGAACATGGTGCTAATAATGGCAAATAATTTGCACACGCGAATTATCTGCAAATAACTCTAGTTTGAAATAATTAATAATTAATAGTGATGTTTTTTTTGCACTTTAGAGCATTTTATGCAAAAAGGTTTTTTGCAATAATCAACATTCGATAATCTTTTGAAAAAACAGTTCATAAATTTAGATTCATTGATCAATTCGCAAATATCATTAATTAATTTTTCTTACGATCAAGATTTTTTATTTCATTCAGTGCATTTTATGCAATTCAATTTTCTAGCAATAATCAATACCTGATATTTCATAACTTTTAGTGAATTCTCAAATTATTACGAACAATGTGCTAATAATGGTAAATAATTTGCTAGCAGTGATTAATTTGCACCTTGAAAATTATTCGCAAATAAGTATCGTTTACAATAATTAATAATGTAAACAGTGAAGTTTTTTGCAATAATCAATATGTGATTATCTATTGTTTTTATTGAATTAGCAAATAATTGTAATGAAATTGAAAAACAATATATAGTTCGCATATAACTGCAAATAATTCACAAATTGCTATCAATTTGCACATAAAAAATTGCAACAATTACCAATAATTCATCAAATTTTTTCGCAAAAAAGTTTTTTTCAAGTTACATCAACAAGTCAATGTCAACCTTGCATTTCTTTATTTATAATTAATTTCATCAAAGTACTGAGATGAATCAACCATTCGCCTCAAAGCAAACAAACTGAAATAAAGTCAACATTCTTACCAACAATTAAGTTTTTTTGCCGAGGAAAAATCCGACACTTTGGTGCGAGCGATAACCATTTCTTCTGTCAATTTCACCATTTTGCACCGTAATGTTTTCTTTGCTAATTAACGTTAAGTAATGCACAATTCCCTGCTATTACGCGTGTTTATTGCCGAACTTCGCGAAACCCGGATTTTCGCACTAAGTGTCACTTGTATAAAATCAATTTTCTGCCAATTAGTGTTATTATTTCTGTGGTGTCAAGTCCGAAACCAAATTTTCAAGACGGGTTAAGTTGACTTTTTTGTTTTGAGTTGACGAGCATCGTCGAATACTGGATTTTTTAGCATTTGGGGTGTTGAATGTTCAAAACCTGCAGATGGGATTTAATAAAAACACTACAGTATGCATTGACACTGGCGTATTCACATCAGAGAATTCTTTGAACTGCATTGAACTGAATTGAAGTGAACTGGAAAGTCAGTTTTGCGAGTTCGGTAATAGTAATTGAAGTGAATCAAGTGAACGGAAGTGAACGACAAATTTATTCAGCAATGCATCAATACGCATTCAACTACGTACTGTGACATACTGACTGCAACTGACTGATACTGACGAGGCGAGGCGGTTGAACGAGATACGACAGTGCCTGAATCCATAACCAACGAAGGTACGTTCGTCCGCCATTTTTTAACCACGTTTTCAGGTATGTACATAAAATTGGCAACGTTTTTTTCCCACAAAAAAAAAAAAATATCTGAGGCCATTTATAAATTATGTGGCGCTCCTGGGGGAGAGTTGAAAAATTTCTGAATTTGCTTCGCGTAATTTAATAATTGATAGTGTACATGCTTAAGTGTGATGTAGATAACCCAATCGGCATGTAACCTTTCAGAAACATTTATAAGAGCTTTCGTTTGAAATATTGCATCTTTCAGAAAGTTTTCAAAAGTCTTTTTAAAAGGTGCACTGAAAGCTTTATAAAATCTAAAATGTCCGACAGAGGTTCAGAATGAAAGTTTTAGAAAGCCTTTATTAAAAACGTTTCAAAAGCTATCGTATATCTTTTGAAAACGTTTCATAGATATTTCAGAACGCTTACAAGAAATACTACTAATAGATACATTGCGTTTTTTTTTCGTTTCAAAAATTACATTTGAAACGTTTCGGATAAAAGGTTGCAGACAACTTTCAGAAGAAATATTACCGAAACATATTATACACATTTAAAGAAGGTCAAAAAAATGTTAAACAAAAGTTTTACTAGAAAATTTTCATGGCGTTTCTAAAATAGTTCAATTGAAATATTTTGAATGGGAGATATCAGAATCTTTCTGAAATAAGCACTACTCAAACATTTCGTATGAAATGAGTCAGATATCTTACAAAACAAACATTGTCAAAATGTTTCAACATAGACGTTTATAAACGTATATGAAATGTTTCAATTGAGTTATTTTGTTTAGAATTGAAACGTTTCAGTTGAAAGCAATAAAATATGTTCATACAGTAACATTCATTAGAGAGTTTTTTTCGTTACCTTACATGAAGGTTTCAGCAATGCTGCTAGTGAAATATTTTAAAATATAATATGTTTCGGATAATATTTCTTTAGAAATCTTTTAGAAGAAAGGTTATAAACACATTTTTTACATGCTTTGGTAGAAACATTACAAACGAAAGCATACTGGCAGCTTCTTGAAAGATTGTCTGATTTTTGAAAAGCTTTCGTGCCGATTGGGAATAAATATAATTTTAATAATATTGTCCAAGAGCTGGTGAACAAAAATCCGGCTGATTTCATATAGGCTGAAAAAATTATCTAATATTGCTTTGAACATGTACAATTTTGAATCAAGTGACTGCCAACTTAAATCCGTTGCGTTCATGAATTAAAAAATGTTTTATCGAGTTTTTTGAACTTGAAATTCGGCTGATCTCATATTGCATGAAAATTTGTGTAAGCATAGTTAAAAAATTGCTAATTATGATTTTAAGTGACTGCCAATCGAAATCGGTTGCGAAAGGTGACTGCAAAATTCAAAAAGGGTCAAAAAACATTTAAAAATCCGGCTGATTTCATATCGTCAAAAAAAAACAAAAAAAAAAAATGCTGTGCCGAAGTTATGAGAAAATTTGTTAAAAATGACTGCCAGTCCCCAAAGTCAGAATTGCATCGTCCGGCCCTGTCATGATCGACAGTGCGCCGAGATGCACCGGCCGCTATTTCAACTTTTTCCTAGAATCACCGTCATATTTGCGTTCCTTTTCAACGAAATGAAATTTTTAACGAAATAAATTTCCCTATATTCGCTCTTGCGAACCTTATTCAGATAGAAATGAATCTTTTTTTTTCAGTCGTAGTGAGTCGTAGCTTATACTTCGAGCGTTAAGGAGGCGTATTTTTTGCTCGTATCGAAATGATCGAAGTCAAAAAATTTTGCGTTTTTTGTCGAAAAAAAGATGAATATGTGATTTTGTTCACAATTGATTCTTTATTAATGTTTAATTATATTCTTGAATGCTGCAAAAAGCACAACTTAAGGTTTTTTGACGTGGTTCTTCCGCCATCAGTAAACGAGGCAAATAGTTATCACAGAGCGTGTCGTGTAAATTTTTTAGCATTGCAAAAGAGATACAAAAATATTATTTCTATCACACCGGTTGATAATGAGTAAGTACACAACCAATTTTATTTTTTCTTTATAGAACATATGTAAAAATTCTGTTAATAATGAGCATTCAAAATTGTAACTTTGTAGCTGCAGTAGATGTTTCGTAATTTGAAGAAAATTAAAAATCACAGCAACGCAAAATAAAAAATATCATAATTATTATCATGATAAGTCGCACAAAGAAGCCTTGTACATTTTTTAAATCGGACATTTATTTTGTGAAAAAAAAAATTAAAAGATAAAAAACATTTTCAATTGAAAATCATGTTTTTATAAAACATGAAACGCGATTACTCGAACCCTAATTATTGAAAACGACTGAAATTTTTTGCTATGTACTCTAAAAGTCCAAGCGAAAAGTATGTTCCGTAAACTTCGACTAGTGGTGAGCTCATCGAAGAAATCATATTTTTTGCAAAACACTCCGCAAAATTAGTAGATTGTGTACCAAGGCCGCAAAGTAGGCTTTTGTCGTACAGGCAGAATTTTCAGTTCGAGGCAAACACAGGCGTGATTTTCAATACGAGTCGAGTATTAAAAAGCACGCCCGTGCTTGCCGAGTACTGAAAATTCTGCCTGTGCGACGAGGGCCTTCTTTGATGGCCGAGGTGCACACTCTACTTTTTGCAAAACACTCTGC
>JAPYZL010140639.1:0-16191 GCA_030522825.1 Platygaster orseoliae
CCTCGAAAGATAAGGAATTCTTTTGGCGTGGTACTCACAAATTGCCCGAGAGATGGGAAAAATGTATAGCTAGCGAGGGCAAGTACTTTGAATAAAATTATTTTTTCCTTTCTACATGAAACAAATGTATTTTTATTATTAAAAAACAGCGGATTTAAGCTTATATACCTGGTATTATAATTCAGAAGAATCGATCTCACTTTGAGAGTGTGACTTGTTATAATTCAGGATAATTATTCTCATTTCACTCGTGTATGTCCGAGGTAACTATGCTTCTACTTCCTTTTGTTCTTGTTTTTCAGGACGAACTGAGGGAAATTTCCAAATTCTAGCAGAGTCGCTGCACTGTTAGAAGTTTTCTTCAATTTCATACACTTTCTATTCAAAGTGTATTGGAATGTACTTGATATTTTATAAGCCAGCTATTTGAAAAGTACGTTAGGTAAACATGTTTGGAAAATGTATAATTTATAGACACCTACTTGAATTTAATGCACTTTCCATAATTGATGTATTAAAATGTACCTGAAATTCTATAAACTAGATATTTGAAACATGAATAGATCTGTGAAATTTACCTAATGCAAATGAAAATGTCACAATTAGACTCAAGTGAAAAAAATTTTCACAATATGACGCAAGTGCAGAAATATGTCACAATCTGACCCAAGTGCAAAATACACTTTTTAGACACTTTAGACACTTTTAGACATTATTTAGGCATTGAAGACGCTTTCAAACAATTTTAGACACTCTTTAGATATTTCTAGACACTTTTTAGACAATTTAAGAAATTTTAAACACTATCTTAATATTTTATATCTCATAATTTTAGACATATTTAGACATTTTTAGACACTCTGGCATGAATGAAACACATCTATTAAATCTGTATTACCTTGAGACAACTACTTGATTTTTATACATTTTTCACACATAGCATTTAAAATTTATCTTAGATTTCATGCAACCAGTATCTAAAAAAAAATTCAGTCTAATTTACATGCATGGAATGAATATAAAAGCGAATTATATTCAAATATTTTTGTATGATTCTAATACATCAATGTATTAAATTCAATTCACAATTATGAATTAAATTCATGTTACAGGTTTAATGTAAATATGTATTTATTTCATGTACAATTTCAAACACACATGGTGTATTCAATTTAAGACACATGTATATTAAAGTTATATAAGCTTTTATATATTTTGTATACTTTTAATGCATTATTATTACAAAGAATGTGTAATGGGTGTTATACAGTTTTTCTTTAATTTAAGACAAAAATTTTTACATTGTGTCAATAGAAAAAGATGAAACTTGTATGAAAATTCGAATAACTTGGGATTTTATCAAGTATGAGTAAATTGTACAAGATCTGGTTCACTTAAATTAATGTTTAGTTCAGACAAACAAATTTTAGATTAAGCAAAGTTAAAAAAATTTGTGTCTGAACTAAATATTTATTTGAGTAATCTAAATATTTCAACCAAATTGATTTTTCAGTGAAGCTTTTATCATAATAAGCAAGATAAAAAAATCACAAAACTTCAAAGTATCATTGAATTCCTAGCAAAGTTGCTGTCATAAAAAACTATGAAATTTCTATGACAGTGTCTTTACTCGGGAATATAGTAATCAGTCTCAAAAAACCCTCAAATTACCTTCTATTAGATAACATGTGCATTAAAAAAAATTAGCTGTATTACGTTACAAAATAGTTTAGCGCTCAACTTGTCATGTAATTTATTTTTATTTATATATACTGACGTTTTAGTGGTAATTATGTGTTGTCTTTTTCAAGGTTTTTTGTGATATATAATACAGAATTTCAAAGAATGTTGTTTTTGTCACTTTATAGTTAAAAAAAATTCTGTAAATATCTTTCAGGACTTTGGAAAGTGCGACGAAATGGCCGTTGAGAAATCAGTTTGAGTTATAAGTGCACTTTTTGAAGGATTATTAAAGTAATTAATTCTCCGAAAATTCCAAATTTGTGTCACTTTTGTCATTTTCGACTTTTTTTTCGTTCTGAAATCCCCTTGAAATGAGGATGAAACAAGTATAATTTTTTCGACTCTGAAAGTCACGAGAGTTTCTTCAATAACATTATTTCGTAATTCACTAGATACTCTTTTCAGAATTATCCTCCAAATAAAAATTTTTCGCCAATTTTTATACTAAAAAAATTTATCCTAATTTATAATCTACATATAAAATAAATAGATAAGTTCAACAGCTTAATCACACAATAAATAAGAAAATAATTTTCAATAATAGGATCATCACACTAAAGTCCACTTCCAACATTCATAAATTCTAGATTGTACATAGAACTTGGGATTTCCACAAACTCAACATGTTCAAAAAAATTCCTAAAATGAATGAAGAGGTTCCAAAACTTCACTGCTTGAAAATCCTCAACCTAACTAAAAAATACAATCATTCCAAACCCAACTAAAACATAGAAAAAGTCAGTATCCAAAAACCAAACCCCATAAGTCAGATACTAAAATCTTCAAACACCTAAGCAACTACACAATCCAAAAACTAAAACAAAATTCTCAACTAAAGACCCGCAGTTACAAAAACATAAACCATATCTTTCACCACCTACAACTTTTTACTACGCACGCTGTTGTGAATCTCTCTTCCAAAAAAAATCCCTTCGCAAAACCTTGGTGTTATCCTCCAAGTGCATCGTTGAACAACCCACATGAATACATCGTTAATGAACAAATGTGTACGTAAAGACACTGCGTAGTTCTTAAGTGGCGAAAAAAAATAAGTCTACGTATACAGCCCCGGCGAGGAACGAGATTGGGGATATCGTTGATAAAGGCCATGGTATTGGCAAGGTATCAGCTATGAAGATCCGGTACCCAGAAGAACGCTCTTCGCGGCAGCGGGGGAGGGGATAGTTTGCTCTGAATTCCAAACGTGACCCTGCACGCTGACCCGGCGAGAACATCTACGTGCATCTTTCTACCCGCCGCAATTATATCCCCGCTCCGTGCGATACTTGCACCACGCCGAGAGCCTTATTACCTTGCCTCACCCCGAACCTACCGTACCTATCTACTCCGTAAGAAACACACAATACGACGCGGTACCGCGATATGACTGCATCAGTAATATTTAATATGGCACCCAAGGCCTACGCGCCCTAAGACAAGTCGATAACGTTCTAGTTAGTACTTCAGGTCACTACCTTACCGGCCTGAATGTATCACGTGACTGCCCCCGCTCTACAGCAAGTCAGAACTTCTGACGCGCACATTAACTTATTATTAACGTAAATATGTATTTATTTCATGTACAATTTCAAAGATACATGATGTATTAAACTTAAGACACCCGTATATTAAAGTTATATCAACGTATATATATTTTGTATGCTTTTAATGCATTATAAATACAAGGTATGTGTAATAAGTGTTACACAGTTTTTTCTTAAATTCAAGACAAAAATTTTTCACTGTGTATGAAAAAACTAATCTTAAAAGAAAAAAGTCCATGGAACGGTGAGTACCCTTATTTCTGGGTACTGATAAATAAAAATCTCGAGCCAAGTATCGACAATCCCCCTCCTCGTTCGGCCCGATTCGCAATCGGTCACGACTCTTGGGCACGCACGCTGCCAGAAGAGACCATCCACCACCAACTCGGTCAAGCAGGCGTGCTTTCACAAAATCTCCGGTACAGCTCTGAAGTAGCATCCCTAGTGATGCGATGTGCGCACTTGTTCGCATACACGTATGCAGTGCTCGCGCCAAAGTCATATACATAGCACCGTTAACAATGCTAAGTGTGCGTTGGAGTTTCGAGAGCTGTATTTCGAAAACATGAATCGTGCACCCAGAGGAAATGTTTCGCAAATTGAACAAACTTGCGATCATGGCATTGCTGGAACATTTCGTTTCGTGTGTTGTAATAGGAAGGAGCTATTTTCTGTGGAATATTATCGAAGTAAAGGCAGGGTGTCAAAAATTTACTGGATGGATGTAAACATTTTTTGGAAATTCGTTATTATAATTATGAAGTTACAAATTTATGGCATAAGATTTTCGAAATGTTATATTATGGTTAGAATCTGAGAATTTTGAATTAGGTTAGGTTAGGTTAGGTTGAATGGCATGATGTCAATTATGCACGATTTGATAGGGCATTGTATTAATAAAATGTTTAAATATTAAATTCAAAATTTATGGCATATAATTGCATGATATCAATTATGCAAATTTTTTGGAAATTCATTACTATAATTATGAAATTTGAAATTTATGGCATAAAATTTTCGAAACATCATGTCATGATTAGAATCTTAGAATATTGAATAAGATTCTGAATTAATTAGAATCTTAAAATCTTGGAATCTTATTTAATTAGATTCCTAATTAACTAGAATCTTAATGGCATGATGTGAATTGTGTAAATTTTTTACAATTTCATTACTGTAATTATGAAATTAAAAATTAACAGCATGAAATTTTCAAAACGTTATGCTACACTGTTAAAAATTTCATTAATTTCAATTAACATTCATGTATGGTATTTATATTAAAAATAATAAACACGTGTATTAAAATCAGACTAATTAACTTATCTATTAATTTCAATTAACGCATATTAAAATCTGTCAGCAGTATATCAAAATTAAAAGACTTGTAAATTGTATATTGTATATTATTTATTGCACATTGTATATTGTATATTGTATATTGTACAAAAACTTCAATGAACTAGTCAATTAAAAATCAAGAGAGTTTATTAATCTTCATCAACTTTGTATATTGGTTTTCAAATGCGTTTATCTAAAAAACTTCCAAGACAAGTTTATTAAAATTAATAAAAAAATTTCTAACAGTCTATCATTAGAATCATAGAACCTTGAATTAGATTCCTAATTATATAGAATGGTAGAATCTTAATTAATTAGATTCCTAAATAATTAGAATCTTAATGGCATAATGTCAATTGTGCATGATTTTATTAGGCACTGAATTTTTTGTCCACATATTTTACAAATTCATGACTATATATATGAAATGAAAAATCTATGACATAAAATGGCATGGTGTCATTTGTGCAAATTTTTTACAAATTCATTACTATAATTATGAAATTAAAAATTTATAACATAAAATTTTCAAAACGTTATGCCATGATTAGAATTTTGGAACCTTGAATGAGATTCTTAATTTATTAGAATCTTAGAAACGTAATTAATTAGATTCTTATATTCAAATTAATTAGGAATCTAATGAATTAAGATACTAAGATTTAAATTAATTAAGAATCTAGATCAAGGTTCTAAGATTCTAAACATGGTATAACATTTTGAAAACTTTATACTATAAATTTTCAATCTCATAATTATAGTAATGAATTGCCCAAAAATATGCATAATTGACACCGTGCTATTTCATGCCATAAATTTTTAATTAAAAAAAAAATAATAAATAGAAATCTATTTAATTTAGAATCTAAGATTCTAATTGTTTGAGAATCTAATTCATGATTCTTAGATTCTAATCATGACATATATTAAATCTCGAAAATTTTATGCTATAAATTTTGAATTTCATAATTAGAGTAATGAATTTCCAAAAAATGTGCATAACTGACAGATTGACACCATGCAATTTTATGCCATAAATTTTTAATTAAAAAAAATCATTAGGAATCTAGTTAATTAAGATTTGAAGATTCTAATCGATTGAGAATTTAATTCAAGATTCTAAGATTCTAATTATGACTTAAAATTTCGAAAATTTTATGCTATAAATTTTAAATTTCATAATTAAAGTAATAAATTTCCAAAAAATGTGCATAATTCACAGATTGACACCATACAATTTTACGAGCAATTTTATGCCGTAAATTAAAAAAAAATCGTTAGGAATCTAGTTAATTAATTTTTTAAGATTCAAATTGTTAAAAAATCTAATTCAAAATTCTAAGATTCTAATCATCAAAATTCGGAAATTTTATGGCATAAATTTTGAATTTCATAATTAAAGTAATGAATTTCCAAAAAATGTACATAACTGACAGATTGACACCATGCAATTTTATGCCATAAATTTTTAATTAAAAAAATCATTAGGAATCTAGTTAATTAAGATGTTAAGATTCTAATGAATTGAGAATCTAATCCCAGATTCTAAGATTCTAATCATGACATAAAATTTCTAAAATTTTATGGCATAAATTTTAAATCTTATAATTCAAGTAATGAATTTTCAAAAAATGTGTATTATAGACAGATTGGCGCCATGCAATTTTATGCCATAGATTTTTAATTTCATATGTATCGTAATGAATTTGTAATTCTCAATTATTGAGATTCTAAGATTCTAATTAACTAAGAATCTAATTCAAGATTTTAAGATTCTAATCATGGAATAACATTTCGAAAATTATGTGCCATATATTTTTTATTTCATAATTATAGTAATAAATATGTGAAAAATTTGCACAATTGACACCATGCATTTTATGCCATATTAAAAATTAAAAATTAAAAATTTTTCATGCATTAAAAATTTATGGCACAACATTTTCGAAATGTAATTCCATGATTAGAATCTTAAAATCTTGTATTAGATTCTTGATGAATCTTGATTGATCTTAGAATCTTCACTAATTAGTTTCCCAATTAATTGAAATATAAAATTGTAAAAAGAGAAATAAAAAAGTTAATTGTAAGTTCATAAAAAACAATTTTTAATGGCTGATAAACGTGATGATTTTGACCTAAGTGAAGATATGGCAATGTATTATTCTTGAGTCTTTAAACTCTCTCCCTTTATTCATTATGTAATGTCTGATCAACTTTACACGTATGTACGTGCAATGTGCTTGGCCTCTTCAATATCGATGCCATCTATATCAGCGTATCGTGGTTCATGCACCGTTTATCAATCACACAGCGTAGCACAATGAAGAGTGTTCAGCGCTGTCATTGCTGATGTCTTATGTAAAGTGATTGAAGCAGAATTTAACACACTTATGGGTATAAATTTCTGAGTGTCATCGTAGAAAATATAGAATGATTCAATCCAACGATTTTATATAAATCCGAAAATTAAAAGAATTGGATACCGCGATTTCTCAATTTCACAATTATAATAATTAATTTCTAATTTATCCAAAAATCCTAGATTTTTTTCTCGTTGTAAAACTGAGCCATTAAGTAATTTATCCTCAAAAATCGCCAATTCTGCCAGCTCCGAAAAACCTGAAACAACCTGTCAAATACGTCGCGATTTTCTAAATTTCAACGTATCCATTCGCTCCGGGTGTTAAATTGCCACGAAATTACGAAAAGGACTAGTCTTTATTTCGCCGCCGCAAAACAGAGGCGATTTTTTGTCGCCAAAGGCACGGCAGAAATGAAGGTCGTAAATGCGATTCTCTCTGCGAACTTTTGCGTGAGCGTGTAGAGTTCGAAGCCCGGGTAAGGGGAGGAAGAAATAAAGAGCAACAAGAAGAGAACCGAGGATGGGAGCAATAACAGAGCCGCGTTTTGGGCCAACGACCCGTCGCCATCCCTTCAGCCATTTCTACCCCTACGTATATATAGACTCACGAAACAGCGATCTGACCTCTACGTTAATTCTGCGCCTTGCCAATAACCCCTTGCTCAGCCCTACGACGTGCCCGTCTCTTTAGTCCCACGTACTGTCCGTTTTCCCGAATAAACCAACATTCTCCCCTTTCCCTTTAATTTTTGGAGGATTCCCGAGTCGAAAGCTTGTATACATTTCAACTTCTTTGAATGTGTTTTCAATTATGAGAGTTTTTTCTTGTTTTACAAGTGAAATGAAGTTGAAGTCCGAATTGATTTACACTTTTTTTTATCCTCATTCGTCTTTGCTAAGAAGATTTAATATTGGAAATCGGTTGAAATCGTTGGGATTATCCTAAAAAGTTTGTGAACAATTCGAAGATGAAGATTATTGCAGTACCTTCGTTTGATAATTAAAAATTCCCAGGTAACTTGGAACTTTATAAAATCTTTATGAAGACTTTTTATAAAGTGACCTTATAAAATCCTTGCAAGGATTTTAAGGGTTCTATAATGTGTTGTTGTAAAATCCTTATAAGTTAATGAAAATTATATAAGGAATTTTGAAATTTAGAGAGATTACGAAATTTTATAAATATTTTGCTAATAAGGATTTTAAAAAGTCGTCTAATAAGGATTATTAATTTTTATAAGGATTTTATAAGTTTGCCTTATAAAAAATAAACAATTTTATAAGGAATTCCGATTTTCATAATGATTTTATAAGGTTTATATAAGGTTTCATGTTACTAGGGTTAACCTTATTATGAGATTAATATTTTAATGAAAAATGTCCTTTGCTATACTACTATCGACTAATTAAAAATCAATCATTCATAATATTCAATGTTAATTCTGGTAATTTTTTTACCTAAATTTTTTGCAAAATAAAAGTAAAAAGACAATAATTAAAAAATATAACAAAATGCATTCAACTCATGGGAAAATAAAAATTTCAAGATTAGAAAAATTTGGGATTCTGATATTTTAGATACAGGAATTAAAAAATTTTTGCATATTTTGTAACACAATATTCAATTGATTGTATTCCTATAGATTCGTTCAAAAAGTAATGCCTTGTTTTCTCATCATTTGAATTCAGTGTTTCTCATTGATAAATTTGTAGATGAAAATTTTGTATCTAATTTACTGCATGGTAAAAGAAATGAAAAAAAAAAACTGAGAAATTAATTCATGAAAAGAAGTTATTAGTATAGGTTGAACTAATTGAAAATAGTAAATTTATAGATTAATGAAATTGTTGGGATGATCAATGAAATTTCGAAATAAATTGAAATTAAGATAACTACACTAACTCATTTCATATTTTTTATTTATTTTATTATTAGAATAATATTTCAATGAAAAATTACATTAATATAGTACAATCGACTTATTAGAAATCAATCGTTTCTAATCTACAATGCTAATTCTAGCAATTTTTTGACTTGAATTTTTTGCGAAAAAAAAGTGAAAAGACTATTATTAAATATCATAATAAAATTCATTCGATTCATGAGAAATTCAAAATTTCAAGATCAGAAAAATTTGGGATTCTGATATTTTAGATACAGGAATTTTGAAAATTTTGCGTATTTTGTAACGCAATATTCAATTGAATGTATTGCTATAGATTCGTTCAAAAAATGATGATTTTTTTTCTTTTCATTTGAATTCAGTGTTTCTCATTCACAAATTTGTAAATGAACATTTTTTATCCAATTTGCTGCATGGTAAAAGAAATGAAAAAAACTGAGAAATAAATTCATAAAAAGAAGTTATTGGGGTAGATTCAACTTATTGAAAATAAAAATTATAAATAAATAAAATTGTTTGAATCAGCAATGAAATTTTGAAATAAATTAAAAAATAAATAATATTACACTAACTCATTTTATTATTGAATTAATATTTCAATGAAAAATACATCTAATATTACACTGTTGAAAATTTTTTTCTTAAATTTAAGAAAAACTGTATAACGCCCATTACACATACCCTGTATTAATAATGCATTAAAAGTATACAAAAATATATATATACGCCTATATAACTTTAATATACGGGTGTCTTAAATTTAATACATCACTTGTGTTTGAAATTGTACATGAAATAAATACATATTTACATCAAACTTGTGACATCAATTTAATTCATAATTGTGAATTGAGTTAAATACATTGATGTATCAGAATCATACAAAAATATTTGAATTATATTTGCTTTTACATTCATTTCATGCATATAACTGAGACTGAATTTTTTTTTTAGATACTGGTTGCATGAAATGTAAGACAAATTTTTAATGCTCTGTGTGAAAAATGTATAAATACAAGTAGGTGTCTCAAGGTAATATACATTTAATAGGAGTGTATTTTATTCATGTTTCAAACATCTAGTTGATAAAATTTCAGGTACATTTTAATGAATCAATTGTAGAAATTGCATGAAACTCAAGTAGGTGTCTCAAAATTATACATTTTTCAAACATATTTACTTAATGTACGTTTCAAATGGCTAGCTTATGAAATATGAAGTACATTTCAATACATTTTGAATAGAAAGTGTATGAAATTCAAGAAAATGTTTAACAGTGTGAAAATTAAACAGTATCATCAAAGCAGATACAAACCAAATTCAACTCAATGTATCAAATTTCACATACGAGTGTCTAAAAGTCATATGCTCGAGTGTGTTGTGTATGAAAAATAAACAAAATTGAATGAGAAGATGTTAAAAAAATACACTTTTAATGTACGTCAATTATTTTCTATCTCAAAAACTAAGTGTATGAAATCTCATGTATATCAGAATATACTTCATTTAAAAAAAATCGAATTTCGTATGAGATTTGCATTAGTTAGGTAATTTTTCAAGCAACTGAGACTGAATTTTTTTTTTAAACTGGTTGCATAAAATCCAAGACAATTTTTAAATACTATGCGTGAAAAATGTATAAAAGTGAAGTAGGTGTCTCGAGGTAATACTCATTAAATAGATGTATATTTTATTCATGTTTCAAATATCTAGTTTATAAAATTTCAGGTACATTTTAATACATCAATTATGGAAAGTGCATTAAACTTAAGTAGGTTTCTCTAAATTATACATTTTTCAAACATGTTTACCTAATGTACGTTTCGAATAGCTTGCTTATGAAATATCAAGTACATTTCAATACATTTTGAATAGAAAGTGTATGAAATTCAAGAAAATGTTTAAAAGTGCAGAAATAAAACAATATCGTCAAAGCAGATACAAACCAAATTCAATCACTCATCATAAATTTCATCTAAAAAAAAATTCCGGGAAAAAGGGCACATGGGAAAACTGACCGGCAACGGTTTCTCAAAGGGTCGGAAGACGGGGGAAAAAGAGCTAGTGGGGCAACGTGGACAGAGGGAAAATGGGGGTGGTCGGCGGACACATCAATAATTACCCACCGCTGCCGGTATGGCAAGATGTAGAGAACGTCAGGGGTAGTTAGGCGGTGGTTGGTTTGGGGGTGGCTGGAAAAGTGGGAGGTTGGAGGGAGAAAGTAAGAGAGGAATAGAAGAAGAGCAGGACGGATTGTGCAGTCTCGGGTCAACCGGGGTCAAGTCGCGCCACCAGACGCAAGCAACCCATCCTCCAGGTCGAACATCCCCCTTCCGCCCCCACTCCCCCGCCACCCCTCGCGGCCCTTCGACTCCCTAAGCTTTTCCAGAACCCACCTCTACTTCAGCCGAACCCACCTATCACCCATCATCCCCATCAACCCCCCCCCCCCCAAACTCACCCCATTCTGCTTACATCGTCTAACGCACGCACACACCGGGTTGCACGTGCTGGCCTCTGCTCGTTCCTGCTCGCCTCACCTGCTTGCATGTCCCGGCCTATGGCTATCCCAACTTTTGGATGCTTTTCCACCGAGTTGGCTCGCTATTTAAAACAGGAACAGATAACATCCAACACTCGTTCCTATTAATATATGCGCGTGTACTTGTGCGTGAGCTTTGTACGTGTTGCAGTCGCGAAGATCCGGATGCGATAATGACTGTAATGCTCTCTGGATTTGTTTCAGCGGATGATTCATTCATTAGGAGGTGGAATTCCGGGAATCGAGCTTGGTGAAAGGGATTTTTACGAGGGAAATTTTGGGTGTTTGAACGAGCTTTGGGGAGTGCAAGGGTTCTGAAACGTTTTGAGTTTGGAAATTTTGGTGAAGGATATGTTTTGGAAGGAAGGAAATGTTTGTTTATGAAGATTAGACTAAGAGATTTAATTATATAATATTTTCTAATATTCAAGATACTAGTGCCCATCCTATTCATGTTTATAGTTTTATTTAAAAACATAATTATTCATAAATACTATACACAATTTTATCAAATTCGCAGTTTCAGAAAAAACACGTATATTGACTTTAATTTTTATCTGCGAACGATTGATATTTTAAGGTCTCAGTAAATTTATGATTCAAATAACAATAACATTATTGCAGTGAAGAAGTACGATATAGAATTAACATTATTGTGAGTACAATATTTTACTTCATTATATAATTTTATTTATAACTGAACAAATATAAAAAATATGAAACGAATAATCTATTTCAAAAATTGAGAATACAGCAATAAAAGAAGATTACTACCTTGAAGATTTTGTGAGATAAATGAAAAAGTATTTTGTGAAATATTTTCGAATTTGAAAAATGAATAATTTACGATAAGTAAAAAAACATAATAATTCAAACTTATGACTCCTAATTCTTAAGTGTCATGTATTCTATACAACACTTGGAAGAAAAATCTAGTACTTTTTACTAAAAAATATAGTGTAAAATTGGATAAAAAATGTTCATCTACAAATTTATGAATGAAAAACACTGAATTCCAATAGTGAAAAAGCAAATTATCATTTGTGGTGTGGAACGAGAAAAGGAACCTAAGGACCAAACTCGTTTAGGCCCATTATCTGACTCAAGAGTATGAGATAGTAGGCCCAAACGAGTTTGGTCCTTAGGTCCCTTTTCTCGTTCCATGCCTCATTTTATAAACGAATTTATAGAAATAAAGTCAATTAAATATTGTGTTACGAAATACGCAAAATTTTCAAAATTCCTGAATCTAAAATATGAAAATTCCAAATTTTTCTCATCTTGAAATTTTCAATTTCTTATTCATTGCATAACTATTGTGATAAATTTAAATTACTGTCTTTTTTACATTGATTCTGTAGAAAATTCAAATAAAAAAATCACAAGATAAAAATTATCAACATCGAAAATTAGAAACGATTGATTTTCAATTACTCGATAGTATTAAGGTGAATTTTTCATTGAAATAATAATTCCATAATAAAATAATAATAATAATAATAATAATAATAATAATAAAACGAAGGTACCGAAATATTCTTTACTTTTCGATTTTGTGAAAACTTTATTGATAATCCCAACAATTTTATTAATTTATAATTAATTATGTCCAATTATTTCAATCTATACTCATGACTTTTTTTATTTATTTATTTCTCACTTTTTTCCATTTCTTTTATCATGCAGTGAATTGGATAAAAAATTTTGACGAATGATGAGAAAACAAATCATCATTTTATAAACAAATTTACAGGAATACAGTCAATTGAAAATTATGTTACAAAATCCGCAAAATTTCCAAAATTCCTGTATCTGAAATATCGGAATCCCAAATTTTTCTAATCCTCAAATTTTAAATTTCTTATTAGTAGCATAACTTGTTCTATTATTTAGTGATTGTCTTTTTTACTTTGATTTTGTAAAGAATTTAAATTAAAAAATTGCCAGAAAAAATTATTAACATTGAAGATCAGAAACGTTTGATTTTTTATTAATCGATAGTGTTAAGGTGAATTTTTCATTGAAGTAATAACTCAATAATAAAATAATAAAACGAAGGTAATGAAAAAATGAAATATTCTTTATTTTTCAATTTTGTAAAAATTTTATCGATAATCACAATAATTTAATAAATTTATAATTAATTATTTTCAATTAGTTGAATCTATACTCATGACTTTTTTTTATGTATTTATTTCTCACTTTTTTCATTTCTGTCATCACACAGTTAATTGAATGAAAAATTTTCTTCTACAAATTTATGAATGAGAAATACTGAGTTCAAATGATAAGAAAACAAATCATCATTTTATAAACGAATTTATAGAAATACAGTTAATTCGTGTATCTTAAATATCAGAATCCCTAATTTTTCTAAGCATGAAATTTTAAATTTCTTATTAATTGCATAGCTATTGTTCCATTTTTTAGTGATTGTCTTTTTTACTTTGCTTTTGTAAAGAACCTAAATTAAAAAATCGCCAGAAAAAATTAGTAACATTGAAGATTATACAGGCCCACAAAAAAAGTAAGTGGAAGGAACTTCCATACACCGTAAGTATATCTTACAGGTTCTGAATAGCGCCATACTCTAAAAAGTCCATCTTCTTTTAAGATGCAACAAAATTAAGGGACGACATAAAATTCAAAAAGTATCTTGAATTCAGACCATTTTCAAATTCATTTTCAAGCAAGCAAGTCTTAGACCAAGAGGATATATGAAGGGTGAAGAATCAAAAGGGCCTAACCCACATTTCCGTAAGGCGGTTTTCTTATGTAATAGGCGAAGAAAATGAGCTTTATCAAAAAGTGGGTTAGGCCTTTTTGATTCCTCACCCTTCATATGTCTTGAATCAAGAATGATTTCCTCAAATTACCTTAAATCTTCTTAATTTAAGACTTCCCTGCATGAAATTACTTGTAAACATATACTAAATTTAAGGTCATATTTGAATTTCAAGACGTGCCTTGATTTTTTTGCATCTTAAATTAAGATTCAATTTCTACAGTCTGGGTAAAAGCTTTACACGCGCTTTTGGAAAGACATTCATCGATCAAGATCAATGTTTACTCTAGCGATCACCGATCAAAGCGAAAAGCTCGAAGGCGTGAAGTGTTGAGTTATAAAGTTCCTTGCGCTTTTTTCCCCCTCAGACGCAGTCTGCGGTTAATGTGCTCGCGATTGACCATGCGGGATTGTGACGCGGTCTCTAGCCGGTCTAGACGAACCCCACGCAAACACTTTAACACACGCTCTTTCACATTGCCAAGTGGTATCCATAACCACCCTTGCGAATTTACCGCTCCGGCGTTAACGTTGGCGCTTACGAGTGTATAAATATACGGGCTGATCGTAAACACGTACGAGTAAACGTTACTGTACATCGCGTAGCCGATGCCCCATGAAAAGCCTCATTGACGTGCCGAAGATAAGGTTGTTTCTGCAATCATGGCTTGAGTAAGGGTTTCCCGTGTTGCTTGCAACCACGAGTTCTCTTGTTACTTTGAGTTTCAGGGATTCTACGAATCCGAGTTTCGATCGAAAATATCTTTCAGTACGTGAATTTTGAATCGAACGAATGTTGCTCCATTCGATTCGAAAGGAATCAAAATTGTAACAGTGGTGAAAACATCTAAAGAGACGCAACAACATTTTTTATTATTATTCCATTTATATTTGATCGGATGAAGTAAAAATTGTTATTCAAACATTTTTATCAGAAATTGATCCAGTCTGGAACATAACTTTGGTTTCAAAAATCTGGGTCAAAATTTGAAGCATTATGTGGTCGTACAGCAGATCAAAAATTGATCGATGACTATCAAAATCTTGCATCAAATCTGGGTTGAATCTGGAGGTATTTGGTTTCCTGGGCGGAGAGAAATGTTTAGTTATAGAAACCATTGAAAGTACTATTTTTCGTATATTCAGGGGCGTAGGCAGAAAAAATGTCCGGGAGGGGTTTTTTGGAAAAATCTGTCTCGATATTATTTTCTTGGATATCTATAAAAATATTTGAAATGTTAAGAACACTTTGATTTCTAGAGCATCGAATTTTGGAAAGCTATATAGAAATTCGTAATATCAAGAGATTCTTTAAGTTGGAAAAATAATCAGGAAATATGAAAAATACTAGAAGTATTAGAAAAACACAAAACTCGAGTTCCATTATATTAAATACGTAGATGAATATATTATACATTTTTAACTCTGGTCTACAAAATTCATATAATTTATAAATTCCAAAATTCGTAGAATTACAAAACTTTATGACCGACACCAGATTCTCAAAGATTAAAAATCATGAAATACCAAAAGAAATAAACTTTTTTAATATTTCAAGAATTTCTTATATTTTCGTATTTTATGATATTCATACAATATTGTAGTATTATTTGTTATTTTTGTATATTTCTTGTATTTTTATGATTCACTCCACAGATTTCCAGAATTCGATGCTGAAGCACTAAAATTCACAACGACCCTATGAAAACGACAATTACCTATATGTGACATATATAAAGCATATATAAGACCTATATGTGTGTACATAAATAAGACATATATAAGATATATATATATATATATATAAGGCATATATAACGCCTATATACAACCTATATGCGACTATATTTATGTGACCTATATATGACTTACATTGTGACCGAAAAGTTTCCGGAAATTCTTATTTAAAATTCGCGCGCTGTATATTTTTCGATATTTTAAGTTTATGTAAGTTGGTAGCACTGTCC
>JAPYZL010140677.1:0-14724 GCA_030522825.1 Platygaster orseoliae
CCAGTTCGGCGGCCTCGTCCTGAAAACATCAGCCTCGTCCGCCAAAGGCTTCGTTGCTGTCTTGTAACAAAATATACTATTCATACTCAGAAATGAGATGCAAAAAATTTTATTAACAATATTATTTCACAAAAAATAGATAAAAGTGAAGATGATGAAAAAATAAATAATAAAAATAACAATAATAATTAAAAAAATCAGAAAATTTAAAGCAGTCCAGAATTTTTAATTTTTCTAACTCAAAATAATAATTAGTAAAAAAAAAACAATAAAAAATAAAACAGAAATTTGTAAAAATACCATGGAATCTTTCATCATACAGTTTCTGAAAAATCTGCGCAAATGGCAGTATATAAAAATACTAAAAAACGATAAAAAAATCTTATAAAATACTGAAAACAAGACAAAATTTAAAGGATACATAAAAAATACTCAAAATTAACGTAGACCTAATTATCCTGAAATTCTATGAAATTATCAAAAACCTATCGATATTTGCACTCTAGAGCATACATATAATTTTTAGAACTGATTCATAAATATCTACAAAAACACAAGAAATCTAAAAAAACACCGTAAAATCTTTTCATACTCAAAAAGTATACAAAGAAAATTTTCTTAACAATATTATTTCACGAAAAATAGACGAAAGTGATGATGATAAAAAAATAATTCATAAAAATAACAATACTAGTTAACAAAATCAGTAAAATTCAAAACAAATTCAGAATTTTCAGTTTTTCTAACTCAAAAAAATTATTATTATGACTTAAGAAGAATTTTTTCTGAAATGAAATTATATTCATAAATGTTTGACAATACGATATAACTGAATATTTTTAAAGCAATAAAAATGTTTAATATTGCTAACAGTGATGAATAATAAATAACAAATAATATAGTCAACAAGAAAATTTCAACACTATAGAATATTAAATACTTGAAATCTGTGTGCTATGATTTTCTCAAAAATCCTTTAAAAATTGATGTATAAAAATCCAAAATAAAATCATAAAATCCGCCAGGTTGTGAAAAAACACTAAAATTTACATGGGCTTGAACGGCAGTTCAACGCCTTCCACAGAGCGCCATGTAAACTTCCACTTTTGCCGAGAAGGTGCCTTTTCTCAGATCGCGTCACATATGATAAAAACTATAACTACACACACACACACGTATACAGAGATGGGCGCCAATTACATTTTGATCATTTTCACATTTTGAAACAAATACCTAAATTTCGTCGCAGAATTATGAAAATTTGTCAATAGATGTATTTTTCCCTCTATTTTTCATAATTACAGTAAAAAGGTATCAATTACAGGGTTCGTTACACCTCAATCACAGAAAAATCACCTGTAATTACGAAAATATGTAATTTTAAGTGGTTTTTCTGTAACTGAGGTGTAACGAAGCCTGTAATTGATACCTTTTTACTGTAATTGTGAAAAATAGAGGGAAAAATACATCTATTGACAAATTTTCATTGTTCTGCGACGAAATTTACATAGTTGTTTCGCAATGTGAAAGTGATCCAAATGTAATTGGCGTCCATCTCTGCACGTATATATAACTTACATTTGCGTTGCTTGCATTTGCCTCGGGTGTAGCATTAAACGGGCGGCCGAAAGTAGTAACACCGCCGATCTGAGGAGCTCCAAATATATTCGAAGTCGTCGACGAACTTGCCATGCCGAAACCAGAAGACCCTGGATTCGGGAATCCAGTATTCGCTGTCGCCGGCGTCAAAGTGTTGAAACCCGATGAGCTTGGAAAAGGCGTGGAAGTGGTCGAAGAAGACGGGAACGACAATCCTCCACCATTGCCAAACAGAGGCGTGGCGGCCGGCGGGACTGACGGACCGCTGTTGAAAGATCCGCTTCCGAACATGGAATTCGAGGAACTGAAACTTGGGTTGATCTCGAACGACGGAGGATTGTTGGGCCCCGGAGTGGAGAGTTGTGAACTAAATATTCCGTTACTTGCCGGAGCATTGGAAGTCACGGGTGTGCTTATTCCTGAGCCGAAAATCCCCGTTGTTGGCTGCTTCGAAACGTTTGGCGTTGCTGGGTTGCTCATCGTGGAACCAAACATGGACGTAGTTGGTTGACTTGGGATGTTTGGCGTTGCCGTATTAACCGCAGAACCGAATAACACCGCCGTTTGGGGCGTTGAAGAAGCCTCTTGAGTCGGTGGGTTTATCCCGGAGCTGAAAATCCCGGTTGACGGCGTTGAAGGTGCGCTCGGCGGGTTCCAACTCGGGAACGCAAAACCTGTAGCCAGCGCCGCCGGCTGTGGCGCTGCTGCAAAAAACAAAACAAAACAAAACAAAAATATAGTAATGCACTGCAAGAAATGTCATAACATCAAATTCAATTGCATTTCACAATTCTGTTTGCAATAAGTTTGATATTATGATAAAAATAAAAATCTTGATCCCCATTTTATCCTGAAGTTTTTTCATTCAAAAAAATTAAGATTTACAATATCATTACATTTTATCTCCATTAAGTTGTTGATTTCACAAATATTTCAAAAAAATCTCTGAATGTAACTTGTATTCTCGAATCCAAATTTTGGGAAGGTGTTGAAAATTACCTTGCGGAAAAGGAGTCGTCGAACTAGTGAATTCAAACTTGGCGGCAGGCTCCAGCTTCTTCCCCAGACGAGAGAAGACACTTCCAAAGGCGGGCTCGCTCGTGGCCATTGGCGCGGTAGAGGAAACAGGGGGCGCGATTGGCTTTTCAGCGCCAGCGCCAAAAGATGGAAACACGCACGGCTGCGTTGTGCCGGAAGAAGGGACCGAGAAAACGGACGGTGCCTCGGTTGTGACCGCCGGTTTGGGTACGACGGCACCGAAAGTGAATGGTGTCGAAGAAGTTGACGAGGCTACGGTTTGCGTCGGAGCTGAAGGGTTGATGACAGGCGCCAATGTTGGCTGAACAACAGCTGGAGCGACGGTAGCGGTCACGGTTGGCTCAGACTTCTCTGAAGGTCGGGCCAGGAACATGGGCGGCGTGAATCCTACTGGGGGAGCATCTGCGAATTTGAAACAATAATATCAATTAGTAAGATTTATGTTTTCATTGGCTTTGACATCATGTAAGTTAAGTAAGTAGTCGAATTTCCCAATGAAATTTTATTAAATGTCATTTGTCGACGTTTCAGTCCCATTTTTGAAACTGAAAAAAGACCTTAAGAACAACGAAAACACAAAAATTGAAAATTCGCATTATCATTTATTACATTATTATATTATTTATTCTAAATATATATTATTTATTGTCAATATAAATATATATTACATATTGTATTTATTATATTATTTATTGTCAAAAAAATCATATATTCTGTTTTTAATCATGGTTTTTTTGACAGGGGTGGTCCCAGAAATGGTTCTTGGGAGGGGAAATTAACTTGGACCAAAAATGCAAAGATAATGTTATCAGAATGTTCAGCCTACAGCATAAACTATGCGCAAATGTTCAGTTATTTATAGAAAAACTTGTATGATAATAAAAATACCGCTTCATTTTTGTAATGTTTATAAAATTCAAGTAGTTTATTCAATGAAGTAATATACTTTATTGCGGAAAAAACTGTGTAACACACGTCATAGGAGATTATACATAGAAATTTTCATAATTTTTACGAAATTTTCTATTTTTTTTTAAATTCAAGTTTGGATGAATTGAAAATTGTATTAGGATTTCCAATGTATCATAATTTTCAAAATTTTTCAAGATGTCAAATATTCTTAACATTTTTGTTCTTGAAGTTTTAAAATTTGACACAAAATTTTTAAAATTGATATTTTTTATTCTTTAAATTTGAAATTGAACATATCTAAAAAGTTCAAAAATTATTGAATTCGAAAAAATTTTCAAAATTTTCGGTAATGTTGAAATTTTCACGAAATTTACTATTTTTGGCAATTCAAGTTTTTGAAAATGAAAAACTGTGTGGATTTTCGATGTATCATAATTTTCAAAATTAGTTAAGATGTTCAGATTCTCAACATTTTCGTTCAGAGTTTTAAAATTTTATACGAAATTTAAAAAATTGACATTTTTAATTTATTTCAGATTTAAAATGAAACATTTAAAAAATTCAAAAATTACTGAATTCGCAAAGATTTTTCAAAATTTTCGATAATGTTAAAATTTGAAATTTTTTATTTTCTTCAAAATTCAACCTTTGAAAAACTAAAAACTGTATAAGTACTTCCAAAATATCATAATTTTGAAAATTCATTTAGATGTTGAAATCGTTCAAGATTTTCGTTCTTGAAGTTTTAAAATTTTACACAATCAAAAATTGACATTTTTGATATATTTTTCATTTCAGATTTGAAATTGAACATATCCAAAAAGTTCAAAAATTATTGAGTTCGCAAAATTTTTCAAAATTTTAGGTTATGTTGAAATTTTCTCGAAATTATCTATTTTTTCCATAATTCAAGTTTTGAAAAATTAAAAACTGTATAAGGATTTCCGATGTATCATAATTTTCAAAACTTTTGAAAATGTTAAAAATTCTTAACATTTTCGTTCCTGGAGTTTTAAAATTTGATACAAAATTTTAAAAATTGACATTTTAAATGTATTTTCGATTTGAAATAAAACATATCCAAAAGTTAAAAAATTATTGAATTCGCAAAAATTTTCGGTAATGTTGAAATTTCCACGAAATATTCTGTTTTGTCAAAATTCAAATTTTTAAAAATTGGAAACTGTGTAAGGATTTTCGATATATCATAATTTTAAAAATGTTTCAACTGTCAAAAATTCTCAACATTTTCGTTCTTGGAGTTTTAAAATTTGATAAAACTTTTCAACTATTTGTAAGACATGGAGTTCTTGGGAAGGGAAATTTCCCTCATTTCCCTTTTCCTAACGTTTTCAGGAAAAAAAAATTTTTTTTCCAGCTTCTTTCTAGGACTTTTCAGTCAGAACAGCAAACTTTATAGTCCCTAAACAAATATTTAACATAATTTTCTCCATGACGAGAAATCAAGAATTTTTATATTTTTTCTTTTCGTTTTATTTTAAACTTTTGGAACTTTAGGTATATTTTAACACTGGGTTAAAACAATGTCTCCAATTTTTTATCTACGTTATCCACAGCCAAAGATTCGTAATTATAATTCTTTTGAAATAAAAATTACTGTTATTTTTGAGTTAGTGAAATTGAAAATCCTGAATTCTATTCAAATTTGAGAATTAACAGGCAATCATTTGTTACGTCTTCTAGATTTCAGTAAGTACATTTTCTCCTATTTTCATTATTGTTTTCATTGATTACTTCATTTTTCAAAATCCATATTATAAAATCAACGAATTTTGTGTTTTTACTTATGAAACAATAAATAATTTTACTCTCACTCCAGGTGTTCGCGCCACAAAAACACACTACCTACATGAAAATACTTATTCTAATTTAATAAATAAATATTCATCTCTCGTAGCCAAGGTTTAAAAAATTTATTATTCAAACAATATCTTGGCCCTCATCAGGATTATATTAAAAATTGAAGATTTCATTATCTTACCTTCTTTTTTTTCCTGCAAAGCCCCAAAAACAGGGGGAAGTACCGCAGCTTGCGTGTTGCTTGGAATCGACGCCCCAAACGAGAATGTTTTAACGGTGTTAACAGTGCCACTGATTCCAAACCCGAATCCGTTGCAAGTGACAGTGCCAGATGAAGATGTAGACGTTTGTCCTGTACCAAACTGGAACTTCATTCCAGGAGGAACTCCAAAGCTAAACTTGGGTGTTTGTTCCGCCTTTTCATCAGGTTTGACTGTCTCGCACGCAACGCATTTCTTCGCTTCCGCGGTATTCTTCAACATGCAAGCTTCACACTCCCACGATCCAGGCGCTTTTTTGAATTTGTCCCCGAATCCGGAAACGTTGTTCGTCAAGCTGCTCGTCGTTTCTTTCTCCATTCCTGGTTTTGTAGTCTCACACGCTACGCATTTCTTCGCTTCTGCGTTATTCTTCACCATGCAAGCCTTGCATTCCCACGATCCAGGCGCTTTTTTGAATTTGTCCCCAAACCCGAAAACATTGTTCGTCGTTTCTTTCTCTATCCCTGGTTTTGTAGTCTCACACGCAACACATTTCTTCGCATCCGAGTTATTCTTCAACATGCAAGCTTCGCACTCCCACGATCCAGGCGCTTTTTTGAATTTATCCCCGAATCCGAAAACATTGTTCGTCAAGCTGCTCGTTGTTTCTTTCTCCATTCCTGGTTTTGAAGTCTCACATGCAACGCATTTCTTTGCTTCTGCGTTATTCTTCAACATGCAAGCCTCGCATTCCCAAGATCCAGGCGCCTTCTTAAACATATCCCCAAAACCTTGCATTTTCTTAACAGGACTTTTATCGTTATTTTCCAACTCTGATGATTTCACGGTTTCCTCGCACGGACAAGTCTCGACATCTTCAGCGTGCACGAGCTCGCATTTCGAGCAGGTCCATTTTTTGGGAGTCGGTGCTTCAGACTCGTCGCAACTTTCGCTCAGCTCAGAATTCTGGTCCGGCTCTTGGGCTTGTTTCTTCGGGCTCTCCTCAATATTGGGCCTCGGTTCGTTGGCAGTGCAGTAAGGACAAGCTGGAGTGGGGGGTTGAATAAGAGTGTTACATGCACGACAAGTCCACGGATTCTTCGACTCCATTTTTATAGGACTTACGGGTTTCCCAGGTTTTGGAGTCATGCAACTGTCGCACTCCAAACTCAGCGCGTGAACCTTCTTCTTACAATAAGAGCATTTCCAAGGCTCGGTCACCATCTTGTAGATGCTCTCCAAATCGCCGTTACACTCGACGCCGGGCTTGGGCTTCAAACACCTTGAGCAATGCGTGTGGGCGTTTCTGATTTGGCACTTGCAGAACTGACATTCCCAACGATCGTGAAGCTTTTCCAATATCTGTTCTGAAGTCGGTTTCGAAGGTTTCTCTGGGCTATTATTTTTTGGTGCCCATGATTTGTGTTGCTTGCAAGCAAAGCAATGGTCGTGCTCCATAACATTCGACAGCAAACAATATTTGCATTCCCAAAAAACTATCTTCTTGATTTTTGGCTCTTCACCTTTCTTCTTTTCAAACACTTTCTCCATCTCAGTGCCGACGCCGCTTGTCAAAGACTCTTTCGATTTTTCCGGCAACGTTTTAGCAACAGACTCGTCGCCGTCGCTGATTGTTGGTTTTGGAGCCATTTCTGTAGGCTCCGAGAATTTGAAACTGGTCATCAAGGAAATGTGCTTTGGTGTATCAGGAATGGTGGCGGGATTCGAAAAGTGGAACGTCAAATCTCCCAACTCTACGTCTTGCGTATTGCCAGCAATCGAGTCACGTTTTGGACAGGACGAGGGGAGTAATTCAGGGCTAGTGAATTTTTCATCTTGTCGTTTCAACGTTGACTTTTCGTCGTTTGCTTTTTCCTTGTTCGTGCCAGGCAATTTTTCAAGAGAAGACACTTGCGTATTCACTGTGGCGTTGGTGCTGAAATGAAAAATTCAGTTTCAATTTTTTTCTCTTTTACTTCAACATTCAACATTCATGTTATTAATTATTTCTAACGTGGATTTTATTATTTTTCAAAAAATGTTGAATTTGTAATTTAGAAAATGTTTTTGTCACCTTTCATAGTTAAAGAAATTAAGAAAAGAAATATTTTCGTACGTTAATTTTTCTTTAGGCAGAGCTAAAAAACCAATATTTCAATGTTTTCGTTCATATATTGAACGTTTGAAACTTCAGGAACATGAAATTTTGGAAAATTTCAATAATCTACACAATTCAACACTTTATGAAATTTCACAAATTCCTCGATTTTTTATGAATCATTCACTGAAATTTCAATGATTTTCAATATTTCATGTCCATGAAGTTCCGAACGTTTAGGAAATAAACAAAATTGAAAAAAATTTGTTTTCCAATTCACTTCAAAATTTTTTGTTTTCATTTATTTTCAAACGTTTATAACTATAAAAACATTCCTCATCAAAAAGCACATTTGTCTATGTCCATAAAGTTTACAATGTTGAAAGATCAGACAGGAATTTTTTTCTGAGATTTGCTATCAATGATTTAAAACTTCAAAATAGCGAATTCAGCGAATCCCATAAAAATCGTCGACAAAACAATTCATTAAATCATCGACAATGAAATTCGTCGTTTTAAAAAAAGGCCGAACTTTCAAAAGTCTTGTAATAAAAACTTTTCTAATAAAATTTTATTTCCTGTAGAAATGTTTATAAAAAATTTTTTTCGAAAAAATTCTGGTTCATAAGAAATATTTGAGGTTTAAATATTTTATTAAAAAAAATTTTTTTCTTATTAGAATTTTTCAACGTCGACTTTATAAGAAATCACTAGTTGTTATAAAAATTTTTCCATTTCTTATTGGAATAAAAATTACTAGTGTATAAACATGTTTGGAAAATTCCTTGTTTGAGGCTCCGTCGAATTTGTTTTTTTAAGGATTTTGATTATTTTTGGTAAAACTCAGAAAAAATTTTTCGTATGATTTGTCAACATTGTAAACTTTATGAACCTGTAATTAAAACAATGTTTCTATCAATTTACATAGTCAAAGGAATGAACAACTAATAAAATTTGGAAAATATTATTTAACATAACTATTTTCTAATTTTTATTTGGGTAGAGCTAAAAAACCAATTTTTCACAGTTTTCGTTCATTTATTAAATGTTCAAAAACCTTAACAATCTACAAAATTAAAATTTTATTAAATTTCACTAATTTTTCGATTTTCCACAAATCATTGACCATTTACTGAAATTTCAATGATTTTCAATATTTCATGTGCATGAAGTTCCAAACGTTTAAAAAATTAACCGAATTGAAACAAATTTGTTTTCCATTTAACTTAAAATTTTTTTTCATTTATTTTTAAACATTTACAACTGCAGAAACATTCCCCATCAAAAAGCATATTTGTCTATGTTCATGAAGTTTACGACATTGAAAAATCACACAAGAATTTTTTTCTGAGATTTATCATCAACGATTCAAAACTTCAAAATAGCAAATTCAGTGAATCCCCTAAAAATTGTCGACAAAAAAATTCATTAAATCATTGACGATGAAATTCGTCGTTTTTAAAAAAAGGTCGAACTTTTAAGATTCTTGTTATAAAAACTTTTCTAATAAAATTTTATTTCCTGTAGAAATGTTAATAAAAAATTGTTTTTATAAAATTTCCAGTTCATAAGAAATGTACGAGGTTTGAATATTTAAAAAAAAAAAAAAAATTAAAATTTCTTATGTCTCACTGGTTTTTATAAAAAAATTTTTTTTAATATAATTTTTTAAGGTCAACCTTATAAGAACTAGAACTATTATAAGAAATTTCTAATTGTTATAATAATTTTTCCATTCCTTATAAGAATCAAAATCACTAATGTGTAAACATGTTTGAAAAATTCCTTGTTTGAAGCTCCGTCAAATTTGTTTTTTTTTTAGGTTTTAGATTTTTTTTCGTAAATCTCAGAAAAAAATTTTCGCGTGATTTGTCAACGTGTAAATTTTATGAACATGTAACTTGTAATAAAAAAAATGTTTCTATCACCTTACATACCTAAAGAAATAAAAAATTATTAAAATTGGAGAAATATAATTAAACGTTACTATTTTTTAATTTTTCTTTGGGTAGAGCTAAAAAACCAATAATTCAACGTTTTCGTTTATATATTGCACGTTTGAAACTTCTAGAACATGAAATTTCACAAATTTTTTCAATTTTTTTACTAATCATTGACCATTCACTGAAATTTCAATGATTTTCAATATTTCATATGCATGAAGTTCCAAACGTTCAAGAAACAAACGAAATTGACAAAATTTTGTTTTCCTTTTCACTCCAAATTTTTCTTCTTTTCATTTATTTCTAAACGTTTGCAACTGCAGAAACATTCCCCATAAAAAAGCACATTCATCTAAAGAATCTCTATAAAAAAATTATACCAAAACATACCTGGATTCGCAACTGGTTTTTTTTATTTCAGAATCCAATGTGGGCCCATTTTTCGGAGTCTGCGTGGTCGTCGTCAGTTGTTTCAAATAGCTCATTTGCATGATTTTCGACTTGTTCGGAATCACGTGCTTCGACAAATGTCGCAGTCCGATAACGCGTTGGGGAGATACTCCCACTTTCTCTTTCTTGAAAAGCGGCGATATTGACCTTTTAATAGGCATTTTCATCGCATCCTGAATCGGGGTACTGTGATTCCGCAACGACTCGATGATGATTTTAGTAGTCTCCATCAAATCGGTTTTTTTGGCACCAACACCTGTCGTACGAGACGCCTTCCTTTCGGCTGCTCTTTTTTGAGCTTTTTGTAAATACTGCAAAGGAGAAAAAAAAAACAAAATAAATCATGCTATTAAGTTAAGTTTCCAAGTTAAAAAAAAAAAAATTCAACATATTTTTTTTTTCAAAACATGATAATTAATACAATTTAAAAAAAATTATGAATAATTTCTGAAATTCTACAAATTTGTCCAATGTCATAAAATTATTATATTATATATTAGACAGTCTTTTAAATTTCTAATGTGTTTTTGATTTTTGAATACTTTTTAAATTTAATAAAAATTTGTTAGACTAAACAAGATTTCGTTTGATGTTCAAATACTGATCAAGTTTTTAAGATTTTATTGAAAAAATGTAAAAACACGCTTGTGCATTTCTTGAATTAATACAATAAATAACAATTCCAGAAATTCATCTTAATTTCATAAAATGACTATCTTCCAAATTAAGACTTTTTCATAAAATAACTTTTTTAGACCCTACACATCTCTGATAATTTCCAAACAAAGAACTTCATGAAAATTCTAATTAAGAAAATCTGTCATTAGCAGAAAATATCAATATTCAATAAAATACCGGATTGTTGAGTGTTTTGGACAGCTGTCTACTCCTGGCTAGATCCAAGGAATTGTCACGCTCAGGGCCCCTACGCCAGGTGTAATTTGGCGACTTGAGGACCAAGTCTCTCGTAGGGCTTTCATAGTAAGATGGCTCCGTGCGGCTTCTCAATGTTTCTTTGGCCGGATTTCGAATGTTGTTGAACCTCAATGACTGACGACGAGCTGTGAATTTCAAATAAAATTCAGTATTAAATTAGCACTTTTCAAATATCATATCATATTGTACACGTTTTTATTTATACATTCATAAATAAATAAAAACACCGATGTTGACACAAAATTATAAAAACAGTAAAAATTTCCAAAAAGTGAGAAAATAATAATGAAAATCAGGGAAAAGTAAACAAAAATCATGAAACTTCATAAGAATACAATAAACTACAAAATTATAAGTAAAACACAAAAGAAAAAAACATTTTCAAAGTAAAAGACGTGCAACAGATAGTTTCTTTTTTTTTCACCTGGAATTATTCAAACTAGATACAGTAATTTTAAACATTCTTTACTGTGTATACTATATTTTGAAAAACTCACTCGAGTTCAAGCTGTGACCAACTTGGAACGACAATTTCGAATCAGAGATGGATGACTGTTCAAGTTGGCTGTTCTGTGGGTTCATAGAACTACAATCACTTGTGCTCTCGCCCGAGACAGAATCATCATCAGTGACGTTTGCACTGGCGTCATTTTCAGTAACAGCTGCCAAGCTGTAACATTTTTCAATAATTTACAAAAGCTGCAAAGTTACCTGTAACTAGATATTATAGTTATATATGTTTTATTCAATAGTTATTACATTTAGGTTGACAAAATATAAAAATTGCAGATTTTTCAACTTTGTAAAAATTACAGAAGAACAAAAAAATCACAACTTGATCATAAAATTTTTTACATTTTATAAATGTGTCATTTCTTTTTCGAACATTTATATTTAAATATAATTCTTCAACTTTTCCTTTACCTGTTCGTATTAACCCCGAGGTTTGAAATTTTTCTTCTTTGGTTTTGACCGTAGTATCTCTCCGTAGATACCGCAGGAGTCGAAGTAACAAGATTTCGGATTCTGCTGGGTCCAGGTACAGTTTCATCAAAGTTGTCTCCGATCTAGAAATATTAATTACACAAAAATTTAACATATAACTTTTCTGTTGAATATTGAAATACAAAATTATTTTACAACTTACAATAGCTGACTGGCGGGATCGTTTCCATTTTATTGGCAACGTTCCTGCAGGAATAGTTTCGTCGGACGCGATTCTTAACCTTTTTGGAGCTGGAGAAGAAATGTAGGATGGTTCGTTTATACAGTCCTGATAAACATCGTCATCTTCTTCTTCTTTGGAAGAATTAAGCCAGTTTCTGATAGGTTTTTGAAAGATGCGGGAAACTCTAGCAGCGAATCGTTGCATTAGCGACTGCGAAAACGAAAACAACATAGAATCTATCAAAAATTGACCAACTGTTTTAAGATAAATATTTTTTTTTAACTTTAAAAACTTGATTGCAAAAACGCTTAAATTTATGGGATAGCCTAAATCCATGGTTCACCTACGTGGTTTAATGATTTTTATTTAATTCACGGAGTAATTTTCTTTTCATAACAATATTATAAGAATCATAATTATAAATATATCAATTATATACATACACTGAGCGAATGATACCAAGCTAGCACGCGTGGTCTGCCACCGTGTGCCCGGCGACGAATTTTTTTTCCAAAGCGCCACCATCTCAGGGGTTTTCGCCGGCGAGACGGTAGCGAAACATCGACGATCGTCGATTCTTCGCCACTGTCTCGCTGGCGAAAACCCCTGAGACGGTGGCGCTTTGGAAAAAAAATTCGTCGCCGGGCACACGGTGGTGGACCGCGCATGCTAGCTCGATATCATTCGCTCAGTGTATATTGCATAATTAATTTTGAAAATATATATAATTAAAAATTTCATATGTATAAATTGAAATATATGAGATTAAAAAATATATATAATAATACCTCGTG
Source organism: Platygaster orseoliae (assembly GCA_030522825.1). Lineage (NCBI taxonomy): Eukaryota > Metazoa > Arthropoda > Insecta > Hymenoptera > Platygastridae > Platygaster > Platygaster orseoliae. The sequence goes on from JAPYZL010140677.1 coordinate 12,960, forward strand.
TTATTTAGGATGAATTATTTATTGTGCAATAAAAATTTTTCTTATTTAAAGATTTATATAAATTGATTATAATTATAATTATACAATATTATAATTTCTGTACATTTTATTTTCATAATAATTTATATGAATGATTAATTTTAATTAATTAATTTATCAATAAAAAAAGCATGAATAATAAAAAATAATATATTTAAATAAAAAAATATTAAAAACAATTTTCCTTTTAAAATTCTACTTTTACATTTTCTTAATTATATCCTTTTTTTTTTAAACTAACATTTTCATTCTTTAATTGATGTTTTTTAAATTTATTTCCAAGATTGGTTCTGTATTAATTATGTGAACTCAAATAAATTTTATATTTATTGAAAAATATTTAGTTATTAAGCATTCTTTACAAATACGAAACAATAGGTTGATAAAGAAATTGCGAAACGCAATCTCATTTTAATTCTTTATTTTTATACTTCTAATTATACATTTTTTAAATTGTATCTTATTTCTTTTTATATTTTCAATTAACATTTTTATTCTTTAATCAATAATTTATAAATCTATTTTGAAGATTTCTTTCATATGAATTGAGTGCATTAAAATAAATTTATTATTTATAATATAATATTGATTTCAAATTTAATAAAGAACATTTAGTTGCTGCAGATTGTTTAATAATAGAATAAAATCTGGTGAGAAAAAAAATCAATACTAGGTTTTGGTTTTATTCTTACATTGATATTTTTTGTTCAAAAAAAGAAATATTACATTCAATATTCAAATTCTAAGTAAAATTGTTTTATGGATTCATGAGAAACTGGAAAAATATTCATAAAATATAATGTTGTTTGTGTTCAACAATAGATGTTGAAAAAAATTATAATAAATTCTTTGCTATTTCTCTCATTTCAAAGAAATAAAAATTATTTGCAAATCATTTTCAAATCATGTTATCAAATATAAGTGAATATGATGTACTTTTTTTAAGAAAAAAAAAAAAAAAACATTTTATGGAAATCACAAAAGCTGAAAAGGAGAATTAACGATACAGTTTTCGACAACAATCAAAATCATGTTTTTTTTCCTTTCATACATTTTTTTTTATTGTATCCTATTTCTTTTTATGTTTTCAAGTGACATTTTTATTCTTCAATCGATAATTTTTAAATCAAGTCTGCAGATTTATGTTATATTAATTGAATAAATTAAAAGAAATTTCATTTTTAGAATATAATATTAATTTTATATTTAATAAAGAACATTTATTTGCTGCAGACTCTTAAAAAATAGAAGAAAATATGGTGATAAAAGAATTTCAATACTAGATTTTGTTTTTATTACTACATTGATATTTTTGTTTGAAAAAAGAAGTATTATATTTAACATTAAAAATTTAAGTACAATTGTTTTTATCAATTTATGAAAAATTGGAAAAATATTCATATAACAATATGTCTATGAAATTTGAAAAAAATAACAATAAATTTTTCGCCATTTCCGTCATTTCAATCAAAAAAAAAAAAAAAAATTATTATCAAGTCATGAAAATAATGTACTTTTTAGCGTGAAAAAAAAAAAAAAAAAAAAAAAATTCTCTTTACATTATAAAATCTTAAAATTAAAATTTTTCTTTTAATTTTTTGTTATTTAAAGAGAATTTTTTTTTTTTTTTTTTTTTTTTTCACGCTAAAAAGTACATTATTTTCTTGACTTGATAATAATTTTTTTTTTTTTTTTTGATTGAAATGACGGAAATGGCGAAAAATTT
>JAPYZL010140741.1:0-20748 GCA_030522825.1 Platygaster orseoliae
TGAATAGTGTGCTTGAACTTCAAACTGTGCAAGAGAAGTGAAACTCAAATTTAATTTCAAATTTTGAATTTTGAATTTCAATTTTTGATTTTTCAAATTCGCTGATGTTTGGTATTCTTCATTGACTCGTATTTTTCTCCTCGATTTTTATCTGTTTGTTTGTTTGTTTTTTTTCTTTGTACTATTTGTTTTTACACTTTTGCTTTTTAAAATCGCACGCAAAGTTTCACTTCACCGTGTGTTTTTAAATATTTAAAAATAGAAACATTTCAAAAATAATTATCAAATATTCTATCACGTTCGTTAAATTTGTAAAAGGTCAGAAAATTCTAATAAATTTTTTGAATGCGTTCATTTACTAACAAATTTCTTCAAAATATTCATGTAATCGTATTTTTTTTTTTTTTTTTCATGAAAATCTGAAAAACTCGAAAATTCATTAATTAAGTTTAAAATTTGAAAGGTTTGAGAACATTTTAACAAAAATTGGAAAGTTTTTGATAGTTTGCATATGTTTCATCGGGAATTTGATATTTAATGATTATGGTCCATTACTTTTTTATAAGATTAAAAAAAGTTCAGAATAAAAGAAGAGTTGATTCATTAAAAAGTTGTGAAAAATCTGAATTTATCTAAAAAAATTATAAAATTTTTAAACTTTCAAACTGTTTTTATTATGTTCGAAATTTTAATGATTTTTCAAAAAAAGATACGAAAACTTTTTAAGATTCTTTATAACTACTGCGAAAGATAGAAAAATTTTTTTCAATAACTCTCACGTTACACAGAAATTCTATAAATCTCTTTCGAACACTGCAAAATTCATAACGCAATAAATAAATCAGTCATTGTAAAAGTTGTCTAGCAATTTCAGACATTCTTAAAAGCAAGTGTCATGATCATAGTTGATAAAAATATACACATGCATATTTTTGCATATAATGTATATTTTTTTAACTCACTTGCATGTTTTCTCCATTTTTCAGAAAAAAGTTAAAGTTAATAGCGAATTTTGTCAAGAATCATAAAGATTTCGTCCATTTCGTTTTAAACAGTTGAAACACGATAAAATAAAATTTTTCAGAGAAAAGACACCGCCTTTTATTTGAAAATGTTTGGAAATTTAAAACAACATATTTGAACTTGTTTTAACCAACACTTTGAATTTGACTTTGAATAAATTATCATTTACTTCAAGCACATAATTTAATTTTGTCATTTCTAATTTAAATGCATGTTTTTTATCTTTTGTAATTTTTTTAGCATATGCGATTGATTTCTCGGCATACTTATACCATTTTCTGTGCCTATTTGCATGCACTTTTTCATTGTTTTCCGTCCATATTTTCAACAACCCTGCTCATGATATTCTCACATTTTTACAGCCCCTGAAGACGTGTTAAATCTGACACGAAACGTTGGGAAAAGATATAAAAAAGACGAATTTAATCACTAAAAGTAAGAATACTGTGTTCCTTTATCCCTATTGCTGGATTTTAATTCTATATCCCCAGATATACAATATATAAGAGAAAAAAGAAACTGTGATCAGCAGTGGAAAAAAAACAAGTTGGATGGACAGTCCAATGGAACTCTGCAGCGATATGGCGCCTTCACTGGAGCGAGAGTTACGATCACCTTGCAATAAAAGCACCTTCTCGACGATGCAGCTCTAAAAAGCCACTGCGTCATCCTTACATCGGTAGCACGAACAGTGAGGATGATCGTGACTCCTGTTTTTTCGTCGCATGACGTTTCCATTGAGAATTTCTGCACGGCTTGTGTCAAAATAAAAAAAATCACGAATTCCGATGGACGTTGAATGTGACAACGAAAAAAAAACCAAGGGAACATGAAATCAGCGAAAAACGATCAGGACTTACTCAAGAAGACAATGTCATTATAGAAAAATGCTTGCTGAATCACAGCTCTAGCAAAGTCGAAATATGCATAAAATTTCTATGAAATTTCTATGAAAGAAAATTTAAATGACTCATAATTTCATCAAATATGAGTGAGTTGTAAGAGAAAAAAGTCTGCAAATAAAAGTATAACTGATTTTTTCGTTCATGTTTAGTGAATTTTATAAGTGTGTTACATATGTGTTGTATTTGACATGATGAAACCTGAATCACGCGAAGAAAGCTGATTTTCAAGTTTAATAAAGTAAGCGAAAACAATAATTAAACGATTATAAAATAGCGATTTTCACTTAATATTGATATAAAAACTAGCTAGACTCTCATTTGCGGCATTCTATTAAATTTCGCGAAAGTTCCTTTTGGCTTAAATAATTTCTGAGATACAATTTGCAACATTGTAAGGCCAAAAAATTTTTACAACAGAATTTTAACTTACAACAAATTTTTCTTTTTCTGATTATCATAGAAATAAAGTTATAGTTTGAAGAAATTTACATTCAATTAAGATCAAATGAATTTTTCTTAAGAAAGATTAAAGTACCTATTTTCACACTCATCCACTGAAAAAACAGAATAATTATACCAAATATAGTATGGTAATTAATAATAAATCGCATACTTGGATATGGCGAAATAAATGTTTCATCTTATCAAATTAGCGATTTATTCATATACACTCTCAAAGAAAGTTCAACCAAACTTTTGTATATTATGTGAACTCTTCGAATCATGTTAGGACAAAACTTGATATATTAATAGTTACTATATCACTGTTTGAAAGAAATCTGCAAGTTACTTGGATCAAGTTTGAAGTTGGTTGCATGAAACTTAGATCGACCTGAGTTTCCTAATTCATCTTATTTGAGGGAATCATGTGTCAGCTTTCAACTTTCTATTTTTATTTTTTACTTAGAACTTAAAAATAAGTTTCTCGCGAAATGCAATAAAATATTTGAAAATCTCGAAAGTAAAAAAAAAATGAAAAATCTGGTATACTAAGATGTATAGTTGTTGGTTTACTTTAGGAGTAATGTAGGAAATTGCGAATTTTTTCAAAAAATAGCTTTCATAGAGATCGAAATAAAGGTGTCTTAAGTACGAAAGCCAGCAACGCACCTGCCAGGCGAATACGGTGACACGAGGGTGGAAAAAAGACTCGAAAAAGGAAAAAAGGAGAGAAAAGAGTAAAAGAGGCCGAAAATATCGTGGGCCCCTTTGAATAATCGGATGAAGGGCCCGAAGATAACAATGTCTTGAGTTATTTACGAGTGGGATACAACAAAAGACAGCGTTTTACACATCACCCGTCGATCGCCTTGCGCGCATACGCAGCACGAAATTAGCATGTAATTGACCGTTTCCAAGGCGCGAAACGTAATTGCATAAGTGATAATATTCATCCTTAACGCTGATCTATGAATACAAATGTTCAATTTCTTTGCTGATTGTTTTCTTGTGAATTGTGAAAACGATGAAAATGTATGAATAGTTTCGAATAAAATAAATGTTACCAGAGCAAAATTATTATGCTATGGATGTTATGCATAATGATCAGAGGGACCGAAAATATGCACGAAAAAATTACATTATATGCTCAAAAAACATCAAAAATCTGCAAAACATGCAATAAAAAATACACAAAATACTAAAGAGTATTTTCATCTTTATTCCTATTGCAACTGGCAATCATGTGCTTTTCAATCAAAATTGTCTTTACTAAACAATATGCAGAATACGCATAATAAGCTGAAACTGCATGAATATGTAAAATATGCATGCAATATGTAAATGCATATTTTCAATCACTCTTATAATGATTGTGCTCTTGTACGAAAAAAATAAGCTACTGTTGCAAAAAAATTCGTTCCGTCAAATTATGTTGAAACAGCGCATCTTTTTGCTAATACAGTAAATTCTATTTTTTCTGTGGATATTGTTGGTGATTCCCATTGATTATTCGACACCATCTATACACGAATCCTCGAGCAGGCACTGCAGACAAAGCAAGGAGTATATTTTCCATCTTTCTCTTGCCCGCCGTCAGTCACCCAGTCATTGATACCGCGGCGTGATTAATGGAGAGTCAAGGTTCAGGATCACAGTGCCGAGTCGCGAGGGGGCTGACGGGGCCCTCGAGCCCCGACACCGCGAAGAATGTCGATACCAGCGCCAGCGACAAAATAAGCGTAGGAGAGAGAATGGAACGCGAGTTGTCAAGACTCCGGGAACATTAATTATATTTCATCGCCCAACAGATGTTTCGCTTTGGTGAAAATCGGGCTGCTCGCAAAAAAGAAATCGACCCCGAACAGCGGGCTCGAATCGACGCGATAACGAAACCAATTTACCGTGCGTTAAGGTCCAACCTCCACAAACGCATTTTTCAGAGATTTACATTGCATATGTAAAACACAAACAATCTAACATTCAAATTTCCACTTCCGTTGCATTAGCCGTTTTGTTGCATTAGCAAATTGATATGACATTCTTATATAAACATTACATTCTCATGTACAATGGTATTCATTCCGTGTCGCGTTTCGAAAACGTTTATGACCTGATTCGATTGGATGCGCCGCACTTCTATTTATACGTTTCACCGTTGCAAGGCTCTCGCTCCACTTTTCACTCGATTTCCGGAATTGACATAGAAAGCCAACAAGAAATTTTTCTTCTTTGCCGTTGTTTCAGCGTCGAGGAAAAGCCGCGGTTCTTGCTTATTTACGACGTCTGTATATCCGGCTCGAAGGACCACGACAAGTGATTGACAGTGTCTGCAGATGTTATGGTTTTTTTTAATTGAGAAATGAATTTTCTGCAATTACAGGTATGATTCAACGAAAAAAACTGTCGTAATCTAGCAGAATTTTACATGGATATTTCAGGGTCTGAAAAGTGAAAATTAGGGGCGTATGGAAATGAATTTTCTGAAGGAGAGGTTTGAAAAAATGTATTTTATTCGAGATTTTATGATCTGATTTATATAAGATAACATAAAAAGTCGTGTATGGAACTGATCTGCGCGTATATGATAAATGAGGAATTATTCGAACAAGCTTATTTTTAACTCTGTCTGCTCAAAAACTACTCAAAACAAACCACGCACCTCGAACCGATTGTCCCGCAATCAAGAAGAGCGCACGCGCTCGTTTCTCACCCGCAAAGTATCCGACTCGAAGGGCCACGAACGCTGCTCCTTAACAAAGCATCGCCCCGGGATCACAATCCATTTGCGCGTCATTAATCGAAGCTTATCCAAGATAACGTTTCGGGCATTCCTCGCTGAATAGAAAATTATTTTCGAAAGGGGCTTGTATTCGACAATGCGAGCGTTTCGTGAGAACGTGTACGTGTGTATGCTGCGTTCGCAATTGAAATTGATGATCTTTTCCAGTATGGTTTCAATGATGTTATAATTATCGTGATTCTTGATCTACAGAATATTAATATCGATCGGATGGAAATGTTTGTGAACCTATGATGCTCTATTGCAGGAAATCGAAATGATGAAACCCTAACCGTGCAATATAGATATACACAGAAAAAAAAAGGATTTGCTGGAGCAGCAAAAAGATGAGCTGTTTCAACACAACTTGACAGAACGAGTTTTTTGTAGTAGTGACTTATTATTTTGTTGCCTCAACAAATCTTTTTTACTACCATAGAACAATTACTATGCAATAGAGTTTTATGCAAAATGATTGTGCTCTGTCAACAAAAAAATAAACTACTGCAGTAATAAAATTCGTTCTGTCAATTTGTGTCGAAACAACTCATCTTTTTGCTGCTACAGCAAATCCTTTTTTTTATGTAGAATACGAAAGCCAGAAGTTGTATTTGTTTATTTTGCAGAACGTTATCTTGAATAGATATTTTTTGAACTATAACTTTCTGCGAAGAAAGCAGCGCTCGAATCATCATTACGTGGAAAATACTTGTATTTAGACTAATTTTTGTTCATTCGTGCAAAGAATGAAGAAGACATACTGTGCCAAAAAGCGATTCACAAAATTCTTCACGGTTTACAAAATGTATCTACATTTACTTGAAGTTCAATTTTTTATTGCAATTTACAAAATCATCTTTGTACGATAAACATTTTTTGATTTTTAATAATTTTAGGGGTGCAACACGGTTTCTGTAGTTTAAGGAAATTTCCAAAATTTTCCACAATCAATATAATTCATAAAAATTTTCTGAGATTCCCCAAATTTTTCGAAATTCTGAAAATCATTTATAAATTTTTAAATTAAAAATATTCTCTAATTTTTCGATATTTTCAAAATTAAAAATCCAAAACTATTCGAAACCATCATAATTTAATTCAAATGTGTATGAATCATCAAAATTTTTCGTAGCATTTAATACTCTACAAGTTTTTTAGATTTTTCTTTAAAAGCCGAGAAACATTATCATGCATCCAAAGGAATACGATTAATGAACACGATCTCGAAAACGTATGAATATTTTACGAAATTCTACGTACTTTTTGATTATTTCTTTCAACTATTAAAACACTTTTTAATTTTAAGGGTTTTTCATTTTTTCTTAATTAAATGGAATTATGAAAATCATGACTTGGCTACGTATTCTCTTTATTAATATTTATTCTTGAATCATTTTTCTGATTTACACTCAAATGAATTACTAAGGAGAAAAGGTTGACCATCCAATAAAAAAACTACCTCTAACTTCTCAGGGAAACTGGTTATTAATTTTGAAAGAATGGAATAAACAATAAAAATCAAAGTTCAACGAAATCTATAGAGGTAAATTTAGAAAATTAATCCAACTCCTAGAAAATCATTAAAATTTATATCTTGAAAGAATGTTCTTCATCTGTTGTACTGTTGAGTTGTTAGTTCCTAAAGAGGTTTGAATAAAATAATAATAACAAAAAAAGAATATACCTAATAATTGATCTCTTAGAGCCAAAGGATGATTAAATATCCATGTAGATTAAATGTTTACCTTTCTATATTTCAACCCAAATATGAGTCCTCTTCAGGAACCATACAAATAATAATCAAAAATTTAAATACTTATAAAAATCGTTCACCTATAAATCAATAGAAGATAATCCACTTAAAAAATTCTTTTGAACCCTTACTCAATGTGTAAATACAAAGAGTATTTCTAATATACTATATATTTCATATATAACATATAGTAATATAATAAAATAATAATAATCAATAAGAATATAATATTTAATGTATTTCTAAAAATATATTTTTAATAAAAAAAGAATTTAGAGAAAGATCGTTGTATCGATGAACCTCCAAAATCAGGTCTCTTGAGCGAAAACTTTGATAGCTCGAATTTCGAAGAATAAAAATGAGCAACAAGATATAGACAGTCATGAGAAATCGATCACGACCGCGAGAAAATATTGGATTTTCCGTTGGAGTGATATCGAAAATTTGCATAAAGTTGGCGGGGCACGTATAGCCGGCGCGCTCGCCTCCCACGTATGCGGCGTGACTGTCACTCAGAGGAAGGAAAAGACTCGGGAGCGACCGAGGAAGGCCTCCTTGATCTCGAACCTCCCTGCAACCGTGTATATCTACACCCCGTCTTTTCTGTCTTGCCAGCATTCCTGCATAGTATTACTCTTACGCGTTTCGTGCGTTAAAGTAGTCACCGGGGACCTTCGGTGGCCAACGGTATACCCGCGTTTTTCACATTCGGCCAAACGGACGGATGTTCAAGTGTAGAGGATATTTGCATGAGGAATCGCGTCCGTTGCCTGATCGCTATCAAGTTCATCGAGGGTGTATAACAGTGGTTAGGTTACCTACCTACAAATTTTTATGTAATGGGAAAAGAGTAATCAACGATTTTCAGATAGAGAACTAAAAGACTAGGTACACTCGAACCTTGATCGAAGTCGTCGCTTCAGTCTTGTGCGACTTCGATCGAGGGCAATAAATCCGACAGTCACAAAAGATTTTTGGAGAAAATGTAGGCTCAGGGTCGGGTTTCGGTAGCGCGCAGTGCCATATCGTTTTTTTAACATTGTCCTTCAAGGTCGTAAATGCCCTTCTCAGATACAGCGGAGAATGTGGGAAAATAGAGAAACCCATAAAACGGCAAAGCGTGACTAATCGGAAATTTTCTGCGACTTCGATCAAGGTTTGAGTGTATATCAATCCATAAAGATTCGTCAATATATATGATTCAATGATCTGTTTCCTTTTTTTCCGATTTGATAATTTCTTACGTTCTCTCAGAGCCAATATCAAGTAATTAGGCACAAATAAACTTCCGTGAAGTTATTGAATTTTAATCTAGCTTTCGATCTAGAATTGCCATTTTTTTACCTGAATGAATCTAATGTTGATTTTATTTATTTTCTTTGAATGCAACACGTTTGAAAGTATTTAAAATTGTGAAAAGTTAAGACATGCTCATGTATTCTTATAACCATCTCTACAAGATAAAAAACATAATTTGGATAAAGTACCTAATTTGGTAGATAATGAAACTATTTAAAGTAATGCAATTACATGGAAATAGAAAAAACACAACTCATTCGAAACGATATTCAGTTTATTAAAAATGCTTGTGATACATGTCAGTATATAATACTAATCGAAAACACAAATTAAGAATGGAAAAATCGAAGCATTGTTAACATTTTTGTGCTTAAACTCATTTAATTTTTACTACATTTGAAAGATGATCATGAAATTTAATTTCCAAAAAGTTACTTGTCTTTGAAATTTTCTTTTCTAAAATGAACCTGTAACTGATGGCAGAAAAAAAAAGCATAACGATTGAGCCACTTTTGGCGTTTTTTTTATATATATATAACTATTTAAGAAAAAAATATGAAGGAAAAAAAAACTGATGCAAACCGAAATTTTTGAGGTCGAAAATTTTTCGATTTTTTTTTTAAATCACAATAGAAAAAAATTTTTCGAAAAAATATCATGTTTCATATTTTTTTCTTTAAGAGGGACCTTTTAACTTAAAACAGAAAAAAATTTCAAAGATCCGTCATTTTTTCGCAAAGTGATCGCATTAAAAAAAAAATTAACATGTGCCAATAGCGCAAAATAAAGTATTTAGCAAAATTTTCAAAAATTCTCCACGACGAAAGAACTCAAAATCAAGCAAAAAGAAAAAATACGTGCGTCTAATCGATTTCTATGTAAAAATAAAAAAAAATTTCATGCAAAAAAATAATTTGACCCTAACTGCCTGGACAATGTCATTTAGAATGACCCTATATCATTGTAAACGAAAGATATTATTTTTGTTAATATTGTAATTTATGTTAATATGTATGCATATATCTATAATAAATTCCTGTTGAGGATCCGGATTAGGATCAAAAACTAGAATAAAATAGAATTACTTCATTGAAGTCTATCTGTTTTTAATTACTGGATATTTACTCTGAAAAAACAATGACAAATTCTAGGATTCGTAAATGACTGTGCCATCATATTTGATACGAGTTTCAGCAATTTCAATCATGCCAAAAAAAATTGATGAAAGGTGTCTCCAAATTTGAATGAGATTTTGATTTCATGTAAAAAAAGAAAGAAGTTACGATATTGAATGATAAAAATAGAAATTTTAAAAAACAATCCATATACATAACAATAATAAATTATAAAATGAGGGAAAATTATTAAAAATGTACAGAATGGAATATATTCAAAATGGAAACAATACTCGGAATTTTTAGTTTTATGAACTCAAAAATAAAAATAATCTTGATAACAAAATTTTAATTTTGTAACTGTGTGGCGAGAATAAGGTATAAAATAAAAATTTGAAAATTTGTTTCAACCTAGTGATCAATAGAGGAAAATTAAAATATACGAAAATTCTGAAAATCAAATGAAATGTGTATAGAAATGCGTAAAAATACCAAAAACTCCTTCGAATTTTATAAAATAACTGTTTAATGAAAATAAAAAAATACCTACTTTCTATGAATTTTGATATTCGAGAACACCAGATTCTAAGAAGCGTATTTCGAAATGTATGGAAATACTACAAACCTACAAAAATAAAAGAAAACAATGCAAAATCTTATGAATCAAAAAAAAAAAAAAATTCAAAAAATTTCATTAATAATCAGAATTTTCATTGATGTGATTTTCACATAAATTTATGAAATCACAATAAATCGATTGAAATTTGAATTCTAAATCAGCGAGTTCCAGAAACCTGTATAGCTATCTACAAAAATACTAAAAAAATTCTGTAAAATTCAATATATACCAAAAACAAGGAAAATACTAGAAATCTCTCATTCATTAATAACTATGTAGAGATATTTTTCTCAAAAAATTCTAAAACTTTGAATCCTAGAACACATAATTCTAAAAATTTATATATAAGAAACCATTGAAATACTAGAAAATTTTGTAAATTGTATTGACACTAAAAAACTACGAAAAAAAGTCCTAAAAATGTAGGCATATAAAGGATTCTGTTTCCTGAAAAATTAATTAAAATGATACAAATCGTTGAAACTTTCAAAACCTAATGGTAGACTTGATTTTTCATTCTGAGATGACGGCACCATGATTTTCATTACGTTACTACGTGGAAGGGCGCATCGAAGAATCGTTGAACAATATCGTAACCGTCGAAGAGCCATTACACGAGAATGATACGATTCGGCTGGTGCTGTTTTCATCAAATTGAATCGAGCAAGTGACTATCGGGATAAAAGTCTTCTTCCGCGGAGTGAATGACACTGACAGGGCAGGAGAACGAAAGATGGAAGCGCGGCGTTCCTCGCTCATCCGTTTGTCCCCTCGTCCACCGCTTTTCGCGACGTCGCGCTGGCCTGTCCGCAAACGGGGCGAAGCAAGACTTCAGTACTTTTATGTACGGAGTCTGAATAACAAATCTGTCCAATTCACATGTCGACATGAAAGAAGATAATATAAACACTACGTCGATACATCCACTGCAAAACCTACTTTATGTTTTATTAATGCGGAATTCCGTACATTCGTTTTTCGAAGATCGAAGGGCCCGCACCAAAAGTCACCTCGAGTGATGCAACGGGAAATATAGATATTTGAACTGATAAAACTGCAAACAGCTTTTTGATTGGGGTACAAAACGTCCAATCTAAAACATCCGAACCTTAAAAGTTCCAAATTCCATTTTTTCCAAAGTACAAAATATTCAAACTAAACCCGAGTCGTAAGCTCGTATTCATTTCAACTTCTTTAAATGTATTATCAACTTTATTTCGATTTTAAAATATGTAGTTATTAGCGTTTTTTCTTGTTTTACAAGTGAAATAAAGTTGAAGCCTCGAGTGATTTCACCTTTTTTCATCTCTTTTAGAATTCAGAAATTGAAAATCGGGTGAAATCGTTGCAATTATTTATACAATTTCGAAATTAATTAAATAATGAAGAATATTGCAGTACCTTCGTGTAATTTTTCAAATTAATTTTATTATTGAATTAATATTTTAATGAAACATTCACCTTAATACTATCGAATAATTAAAAATCAATCGTTTCTAATCTTCAATGCTAATAAAATTTTTTCTAGCGATTTTTTTAGTAGAATTTTTTACAAAATCAAAATAAAAAAGACAATAATTATTATTAATAATATAATAACAGTTACATCAACTATGAGAAATTTTTAATTTCAAGATCAGAAAAACTTGGTTATAAGTCTGACAAAAAGTCACTTTGTTTATCACTGGGTTATGTAGTCAATTAAATCAAATAATTGGATTTCCCAGTCAATTGTATAAATCATTTATTTCATTTCTTCGTCAACGTTTCGATTATTATTTCTCAAAATAATTAATATAATAAATAATTTCTCAAAATTATTTATCAAAATAAGAACTGCATTGTTGACGAAGAAACGGAAAAAATAATTCATACAATTATTGACTGGGAAATCAAATTGTTTTATTATACAAATTTGGGATTCTGATATTTAAAATACTTGAATTTGAAAATTTTGCGTACTTCGTAACACAATATTCAATTGACTGTATACATTTCTTAAAAAAAAGATGATTTGTTTTCTCATCATTTGAATGCAGTGTTTCTCATTCATAAATTTTCATATGAAAGTTTTTCATCCAATTTACTGCATGGTAAAAGAAATTTTAAAAACTGATTGTGAGAAAGAAATACATAGAAAGAAGTTATACGTATAGATTCAAGTAATTGAAAATAATAAATTGTAAATTAATAAAATTGTGAAAAAATGGTCGTAAGCGTTTGTTGATACTTGGGTCAAAACAAAAAAAATCTGGACACTTGGATACATGTTCTCAAGGTAAAAAGTCACTCGAAAGTAGTGAAATTTACTTCTATTAGAGTAAAATTCACCTTTTTCTTAAATTAAGAAATACTTAAATTGAAATAATTCGTTTTAAGGAAGTAAAATCACCTCTTGAGGAAATTTTTAAGAAAGAATTAAAAAATGTCCTTTATTTTTCTCATTTAAGCTTACATTTTTTAATGAATATTTTTTAATTTATTTACTAGTTTACATTACGTAATGAAAAAAATCGAGCTATGCAAGTAAAATAATTTGTAAAAATTTGAACTTTTAGATAAAATAATAAATAGTTTCTGCCAGTCCAATTTGTTTGTTTATTTGGAACGACACCGCCAGTGATATCTTCTATGTTATGAATAAAAATTTCCGAGTTCGGAACTTAACATTTCTTACAAGGTATTTTTTTCAAATTTCAATGCTTTAAATTATATATGGAATTTTTCACTCTACATTGAATCAAAATACTGATACTCAAACTTGGATTAGTTTTACGTGTTTTCAAAGTAAAAAATCATTCGAAAGTAGTGAAATTTACTCCAATTAGAGTGAATATCATCTTTTTTTCTTTTTATTGAGAAATGCTTAAATTAAACTAACTCGATTCGAAAGGCCATGTTCAATGTACCTTTAGGATCTCTGGTAAGTAGACGAATGGGGAAAAAATGCGTTGCTTCAAGTCCGTCAGTTAAACTCAAACGGTTCTGTAGTCAGAGGTGAAATTCGAGCGGAAAATTGGTGAAAAATTCTCTGGGCAGAAATGCGTAACGGGTTGAGTCGAAGGACAAAGCCTTTCATTTAGGAAAAGTTATGGGGCCAGCAACTTTGGCTCGATGCAAATGACGGGCCGTGTCTTTGCGGGGGGTGGGTTTTGGCCCGAAATGCGTGTATTTGCACGACCTTCCCGCGAATTTCGTACAAAAGGGGTTCTCGCTCGTAAATCAGGCAAGTTCTCAGTCCGTCAAACAGTCGGACCGCAGGTACTCGGAAACACTATTCGACAGGTTCTCACTCCGCGGGTACTTGCTTAGAATGCAGACGAGAGAACGTAACTTATTACGTATCCAGAAACGTTTTTTCGTGGAAATGGGAAGATGCTGTGAAGGCTTTTTTTCAAATTATATGTACTATTTTGTAAACTAAGATAACATAACATGACCAGTTATTTTCATTATAAGTCAAGTTTTGCTCTAAACTTAAACAATAAAGAACGACTCTTATTTTCCAAATATTATTGCGAATTTTTTACTTATTTTTGGATTTTCGATCAGTGTTGTTTTTAAATTTCACATTTTACAAATTTTAAAATTCTCAGCCATACTAAAAAATGTTACGTAAATGAAAAAGGAACTACATTTTCGATTTTTAAATGTATATAATCATCTGGTTTTTATCTGCGCTTATGACGTTTTAATTAAACAATTTTTTTGATAATTCTCAATGAGCTATTATCTAAAATACTGTTTTTAATTTATGAAAACTCCTTCTATAATAAGAAAATTTTACAAAATTGCTTAGTCTCCATAATTATACTATTTTTGAATTTTTAATGATTTTTTTATCGAGTTTCGATTAATAACATAATATCAACAGTTATTTTCATTATGAATCAGGTTTTTCTCAAAATTTAAATAATAGAGAACAACTCGTATTTTCCGTATATTTTTGTGGACTTCTTTACTTTTTTGTTTTTTTTTATCGATATTAATAATGGCAATAAGTCAATTTTTTTCGAAATAATATTATTATGAATAGTTGGTTGATCTACAGAATTATGGAATATAATGGCAGGATACTGTTGTCTGTTTCAACTAATGTATTCCAACTTAAAAACATATTATAAAATTCTGAACCGTCATAAAAAATTATCTGTAATATAAAAAAAAAACTAAATTTTGAGTTTTGAAATTTATATAATCATCTGGTTTTTATTAGCGTTCATGAGGTTTTTTTTTTCAAATTATTTGTACTATTTTAGAAACTATTTTTTAAATGAAAGATGGAATTTTCAAAAGATCACATAATATTTACAGTTATTTCCATTATAATTCAGTTTTTTCTCTTAATGAAAATAATAAAAAACGGCTCGTATTTTATAAATATTTTTGTGAACTTTTTTACTCATTCTTGGATTTTCGATTAATGTCGATCGTTTTCAATTTTCACATTTTACAAATTTTAACATTCGAAAACGCACTAAAAAATGTTACGTAATTTCAAAAGGAACTACATTTTGGATTTTTAAATGTATATAATCATTTGGTTTTTATCTGCGCTTATGAGGTTTTAATTAAACAATTTTTTTGATAACTTTCATTGATTTTTTTTCTAAAATAATAGATTTTCATTCATGAAAATTCCTTTTATAGTAAGAAAATTTTGCAAAATTGCTAGTCAACATAATTATACGGTTTTTGAATTCCAAGTGATTTTTTCAACTCTCAAAGAATCGTGAGCTACGTCCCTAAATTTCAAAAAACTCAAGGAAGTTTAAAAATTTACAACTAATGAATTTCGATCATTTTTAAAAGTCTGCGATGTTCCTTGAAATTTCTATTTATCTTGGCAAAAATTTTTGAGTTATTATAAATATTTTAAGATCCAATATTTAAATACACTTTGGTTTCCTTTTGAAAAAGTATCAGGCATTGTCTACACTCATAAAAAATCAAAATCCTTGTAATTTCGATTGAAAGTTCTAATGACTTCAATTCTATATTTTTATTTATTTATAGTGTTTCATTTATTTATTCAAGTACTATGTTTGTGATTTGAAGAAGATTCGAAGAGTTTTTCAAATGAAACTATAAAAAACTTTTATTGTTTTTGACAATTATCGCTATTATGGAATAAACAAATCCAAGAATCTAAAAAAATTAATTTTTTCCAAATACATCGATAATTTCCAGAAAATTTGACACCATCAATTTTTGTAGAAAACTTTCAGGCACTTCAGGATTTTTCATTTTCATTATTATTACTTGGTCAAAAAAGAAACCTAATAATGTCAAAAAAGTACTGCAACCCAACGTAAGTTAATAATAAATTATGAGAAAAAAAATCGATATCAATCAATGTAAATAATTTCAAAAAACCGAATAAATCATAAATTTCATCGATATTGTCGTGCAATATCGACGCGTTGTTTATTTCTGAGCAAGAATAATTTTTATTCAATGCCGTGTGAAAAAGACCATTTTTCCACACGCTTGGGCGATGCAAAACTGGCATTTCCACACATGGTTGAATAAAATGTAGTCCTTGACTAGTGTAAAAGAATTTTTTTTAACTCATCTGATTTCGACGCTTAGATTCGTTAAAAAAAAACTTTTCCACACTAGTGAAGATATAATTATACTATTATTTACGCATTATTATTTTCTTTTAGAAACCAAAGCGAGCAGTAAACAAGCGAATTGCGGCTTTTGGTAAGAATCCCGAACATCCGCGAGTTTCTAAGATGAAATAACAAATGACACTTTCGCTGAGAAACATGCAAGACGAAACGAGAAAACTGAACCACCCAGAAAGAGAGCACCACCCTAAGGCAAATGGAAGGGTTCCGAGGGTCTGGCACTTTCCAGCGAGGATTAATCATCCAGCCCAATGTCTTTGCCTTCGACTTTCCTTGGGTTTTCAATTGCCCTCACATTTTCCAGTACTTCACAAAATCTCAACGACGTGTACACTTATTTCAATGACTGAAGGCTCTTCAAAATGTCACATTTACACAATAAATTAGGCTAACGGTACTTTCCAAAATACTGCACAGAAAAAAAGGATTTACTGTATCAACAAAAATATGTGCTGTTTCAATACAACTTGACAAAACGAATTTTTTTGTTGCCTCAACAAATCTTTTTTGCTACCAGAGCACAATCACTATGCAATGGAATTTTTCGCATTATAAATTTTGCTCTGGTAACAAAAAACTAAGCTACTACTGCGAAAAAAATTCGTTCTGTCAAGTTGTGTTGAAACAGCACAAATTTTTGTTGATACAGCAAATTCTTTTTTTCTGTGTAATTCTATGGTAATTTCTCTAAATACCATTGTCGATCAATTCAATCTTACTCATATAGAAAATAATTGTGTTTTAGTTGAAAAATTGGTAAATTTTTTGAGTTATCAAGTCAGTTATTTAAAAACATCCCCCCGCTAAAAAGAAACATATTACTCTTTTCTGATGTTTGAGCGGAAAAATCGCGGAAAAGTCCTTAGGCACTTTTCGAAATTTTCAAAAACCATCGAGTTATTTAAATTTCTTATCTATCAATCACGGTGTACATTTTATAACTATCATTTTTTGTAAAAAACTTTTAATAATTCATGATTTATTAAGCGGTAATTTTTTGGGACAAACGTCGTAATTGGCAAATAAAAAAGTTGAATAACTGAACGATTTTCAAGAATTTCGAAAATCGGCAAGGAACTTATTCACTTTAAATTTTAGAGGGAAGAAAATATTTACAGAAAAAAAAGGATTTGCTGTAATAACAAAAACATGTACTTTTTTGACTCAACAAATTTTATTTTGTAGCATTAACTAGTTTTTTTGTCACCCCAACAATTTTTTTTTGCTGCCAAAGCATAATCACTGAGGATAATAATTATATTCTAGTAGCAAAAAAAATTGTTAGATTTGTTAGGACAACAAAAAAAAACAAACTACTGCTGCAACAAAAATTTTATCTATCAAAAATTGTGTTAAAGCAGCGAATCTAAATGCTAATCTTATAATGCACCTATTGTTATTTTATCATGAAAAAACAATTTTTTCTTTTATATAGGAGCTTAATTTTCAAGTGCCGGGCCCCAATTTCTTTTCAAAGACCCTGAAAATATATTCTTCCGAATATATTTTTATTATAATATATACGAAAATTTTTTGCAGCAGTAGCTTATGATTTTGTTGCATCAACAAATTTTTTTTGTTGCCAGAAAACAATTACATTCGCGATGGAATTTTATGTATAATGAATAAACACTGGTAGCAAAAAAAAATTTGAGACAAAAAAAAGCTACTGCAGCGAAAAAAATTCGTTTTTTCAAGTTGTGTTGAAACAGCACATCTTTTTGCTACTATAGCAAATCCTTTTTTTGCCATGTTCCAGTAATTCCAACAAATTACACCAAATTAACTCTGATTGCAATGACTTTTACTAATCGTCATTTTCTTGAAAACATCAAACTCCCCTAAAAACCCTCACCCTTCACGAAAAAAAAGGATTTGCAGCAGAAATAAGTGCTGTTCTGACACAACTTGGCACAGCAAAATTTTTTGTTGCAGTAGCTTGTTTTGTTTTGCTGTCTTAACAAATCTTTTTTGTCACTAGAGCAAAATTATTAAACATAGGATGTTATGAATAAATATCGTACCCTGACAACAGAAAAGTTTTGTTGGGCGACAAAAAAACGAGCTAATGCTGCAAAATAAAATTTCTAATGTCAAGTTTTTCCGTATTGCACTTACTCCTTTACACACTTTCCCTGGAAATTTTTCCAGGAATTTTCCACCCAATATTTACCATTCACTGACTTTCACGGAATCATTTAACGTCATTTATTTACACGACCGATTATCGTGGCCCAAAACATTGTCACGACTCTGATCCTGCCTTCGTACTGATTTACAGTCGCATTAGGAGCGTAGCGATTTTCCCAAAATGCCTGGTATTATGCGCGAGGAGACATAAATCAATTAAATTATAAATTACAATAGAGAAGTGGGGCAGAACGGCCACCTGTTGAGAGGAACGGGTTGAAAGAGGTGTAACGGGAGGAGGGGGAAGGGAGAGGGGTGCAGCTATCTCGTGAATTCCCGACCGTACTCGGCACTCGTGGAAAAAGTAAGATTCCTTTCCTTTTTTACGAAGGAATAAGTAAGATTAGCTTTATCTTAAATATAACTATATTGTTCATGTTTTTGGTAGAATTTGAATGAAAAGTTGGAAATATGGTTTCAAAAATTATTGTTTTATTTACATAGGAACGTCGTTTCATAGTTAAAATCGTACTCGATTTGTTCCGAAATGTCAACGTGGATGGGAATATTTACTTAATTCTCATTAACTTTGAAGGACATATTTTTCGATCGATTTTCTTCAACCGAAAACTCAGTTTCTTCTCGGCGTTACAGCGATCCATTTTTTCGCCTGTAAGGAGGCAAAACGATATTTGATGTGATAGGATATTAACGCTTGTTGCACGGTAACGGCCGAAGACTACAAGAGCACATACGTCTCATCCCATAAGCGTCAGTTCGCGCCGAGGAACATCTCGGCCGACCTTTAACCTCCCCTGAGGTTCCAATTCTCAGACTACTAACTTCATTGAAAACGATTCATGCATTACATTTTGCAATTTCGTTATTCGACCAAGCGAAAATTTCACAAATAACAAATAATTCATATTATCTGATGCAGGCGTGTAGGCAAAGGGAGGTTTTGCGGATTCAACCTCTCCCGGAATTAGAATATAATCAATTATTGATTCATGTAAAAAAATAAATATAAATTATTGAACTCAAAAATCAACAAAAATACAAACAATAACAAAATAATGCGCTGACTTGATAATGAGATTTAAAAATAAGGTAAGGCATGAAAATAAAAAAAAAATGCAGATGGATGAAAATGATCAAAAATGAACTTACTAAAATCTAGAAGAAGTAAAAAAATGGTTTTCTGTTAATTCTTAAATTAAAATAGAATTCAGGATTTTTGATTTTACCAACTTAGCAAAATAACAGCGACTTTGGCTTTAAAAGAATTATAGTTATAAATGTTTCGACAAGATAACGTGGAAAAAATAAATAAAAGATATTGATATTTAACCAAGTGATTAAAAAAAACTAGAATTTACGAAAATATTAAATATTGAATTCAAGAAATTTAGACATCAATTCATAAAAATACCAAAAAACAAAAAGTATTTCGAATCATAAACAAACTCTGAAGAATTATATAGTAAGAATGTTAGAATTCAATAAAAGAACAGTTTTCTGAAAAATCTGAACAAATTTGTACGATCTATAAAACTTGGAATTCTAGACCATCGAGTTGAAAAAAACGTATATAAAAATTGATAGAAATACCGGTAATCTATAAGAATACTTTCAAATGCTACAAAATCTTATAAACACTTTAAAAAGTACAAAAATATAAAAAAATTTATAAGATATTCGAAATTTACGTACATCCAATTTTCCCAGACATCTTTAAAAATACTGGAAATTGATTAAAATTATTAGAATTCTAGAGCATGAAATTTTATAAATCTATATAGCGATCTACAAATAAATTTGAAATCTATACAAACACTTAAAAATCAAAATCATTTCAAATTTCAATACTACAGCATTGAATTCTAGAAATCCGTGGAGTGAATCATATATAATTCTAAGTAATGTCTATTTTTATCAAAAAAAATGACAAAATTATATGATTAGCATAAAATACAAAAATTTCGGAAATTCCTGAAGTGCTAACTTGAAAAATTTATTTCTTCTGAAATTTTATGATTTTTAATCTTTGACGATCTGGTTTCGGTAATAATATTTTTTAATTTTACGAATTTTAGAGTTTGTAAGTGACATAAATTTTTTTAGTCGAGAGTCCAACACTTTTCATATACGTTTTCAATATAATGAAACTCAATTTTGTTTTTTTCTAATACTTTAAGTATTTTTCATATTTCCTCATTATTTATACAATCTGAAGGGTTTTCTGATATTATGAAATTATAAATAGCTTTCTGAAATTCGATGCTCTAGAAATCAAAGTGTTCTGAAAATTTTAAATATTTTTGTAGATTATTTGAAAAATAATATCGAGAAAGATTTTTTCAAAAAACCCCTCCCGAACATTTTTTGCCTACGCCACTGATCTAATAAGATCTTTGTAGATATTTTAGCTAATTTTAAAACCTTCCGCGCAAGGAAACTCATAAATGTCACACTGAGAAAAAAATTTGTTAATTATTACTGGAAGATATTTTACTGTCGAATCAGTCTGGAATATTCCAATTTTTGTTATTTGTTTATCGTACTTTTTTATATCATATCGTTCACATATTCAAATAATTTTGAAGCAGTAGATATACGTTCTTGTAAAAACTTCAAGCTTTTCTGCAAATGCATATTGTAAGGGAGACCGGGGCTATTCGGGACGGATTTTGTATTATGCTGATTTTAGTTAGCACACCTTCTTTTTTTGCAATTTATATATACCTCTGGAAAGCTTGAACCCTCCACTAGAGAACAGTGATAATAGTTTGCCTGTGTAACCAAATTTTTTTTTGTTAGCTTTGTGAAAAACTTGATGAATACATTTGTCCCAGAATAGCCCCTATAGCGGGGTTATTCTGAACAGGTATAGGGGCTATTCGGAACAACTTGCAGTAAAGCAAATAACAAACACTTCAGATATTTGATCTTAGTTTTATTTAATACTTTATTTGTCACAAACATTTACTTCACTTTTTTGATTTACTTTTCATTGATATTTCATTATTTTTACGTTGAATTATCATC